>APFE030241185.1:296514-339439 GCA_000404065.3 Pinus taeda
TCTTAACCATTGATTTGGTTTGAGAATTGAAATAGTAGTCGCTTAAAAAATGAACTATTTTAGTAACTAGTTCGACTTTAGATAATGGTTTAACAATAGAATAAACAACTAGAATGTTTGTTGAAATGGGAGTTATTGAAATTATTTGAGACTAATCTTTCATAATTTTCAAAGATGATTTTGGAGTTTGTGAAACATTCTGAACTGACTCTTTAAGAATGCTTTCAATATAATACCATTTTGTTATGACCATTTATGTTTAATTTATATGTCTTCTTTTATGACTAGTCAATCCCAATGCTTTTCACTTGGGAAAATCTTTCTTCTTAACCTATTTATTTTTTACTTTGAAGAATTTGTGTTATGGGAATGATGATTCCTATTGGATATTTTTTTATCAACATGTTTTTATTCTAGTGTTTATTCTCTCCACACTGTATTTAATTCCTCATTTTTATTCTTTTATACCATTACTAATATGGAAATCTAACATGTTAAAACTATTGTTCCAAAGTATTTTGGGGCATTTATCATTTGTATATATCGAAGCTTATCCCCTCTTGTCTATGGATCCAACCTAGAACCTAAAGTGGGGAGGTCTTATCGACCTCCATTGGGTGCCCTGGAAATGCCTTAATAGGGTTATTATGGGAAACACCACTACCCAAACACTTAGTTTTCTCATTTGAACTAAGGAATTGAAATCACTCTCTCAATTGCTTTCCGTAGGCCATGACATTTATTAAAAGAGCTACCAATGCTATTCTATAGTTTTACACATGTTGATTTCTAGTTACTTGAGGCTACAATGTTACACTAGACTTCCTTGCTACTCATCCTTGGGATATTTGAAGTCGTTGATGTTTCTTCTTCTTGCCATTTTTTGAATTGATCAAAACCTTTATGTATTCCTTGTTGGAATTTCTTTTCCTTCACTTTGTTTGAAAATGTTAGGTGTAGCATACCCAAATATCATTATAACTATTGGGATAGTAGGGTACTTAATTATTTTTTCTCTCATCTGTATTAATTTTTTTCTCTAATACTTTTTTGTCTCATGCCCAACATTTTTGCTAGGATGGACCCCACCTTTAAATGCTGTGATATTGTAATTTCTCTATGTCATGTTATCAATTAATTAATAGAGGTTAATATGGTTATACATGTTTAGGAACATACAATTATAGATGCATAATATATATGCAAAACAACATTTAAATTCATAATACACTCAACATTCAATTAATAACATAAAAAAAATTAATTCAACATAGTAATTAATTAACCATGAAACTTATTTTTATGAAAATAAGACCCAACTAAATATAGATGGACATTCCAAGAAGTTGACTGGACAGACACCCTTTAGGCTTGTATATGGTGTTGAAAATGACAAATTTCTCATACTTGTGAAAAATGGAACATGTATACAAAGATAAGTGTCCCTTGGGCCTTCATATCTATTGGACTAGATAAAATTCACTACACATAGTGGTACCCTTAGACCCTGCAGAAGGATTGCGCAACACAGAGCCAGTGTGCAACGATAAGAGCGATGACGATCTAGACTATATCTATAAGATAACTAGAACATGTATACAAAGATAAGTGTCCCTTGGGCCTTCATATCTATTGGACTAGATAAAATATTGTGGTATATAAATTTCCCAGTTCTCAATTTGGTCCTCATTTTGTTCGATTTGAACACAATCTTTTCCAGATGAACTATAATTTTGCGCCTCCAAAATATCATGTTCCATATAAAGTTCATTGGATAAGTTTATTATATTGTTTTCACTCCTTTGATCACAATCTGATCGCCAAAGAGCTAGTTCTCTTTCATATGGAAAATTGTTAATGTCATACTTCATTATATATATAATCTTAAACATATATCCATATGTTTATCATGATTTTTCCTCAACTTTGACTTAAAAATGATAGTGAACTAAAAATCCTCCCATCCTCCACCGATCCCAAAATATTTGATACAAATCTCCTAATTTGAAGTATTCTGATACATTTTCTTGTAAGTATTGGCTAGCACCTAAAATAATTCATAATCTTGTTATTGCACTATATTATAGGGGATTCTCCAAAACATGAAATTGTTTCTATTTTGTTTCAACAAAGCATGTGGCTTGTTGAAACAATTTTGATGAATCCAAAATACCTTGAGTATGTTCCCCATATATTTGGACCTTATGGGAAAAATGGTGCACTAAAGTTTTTAATTTAACCACGAAGTCATCTTTTAAAGTTTTTTGACATTGTTGATTATTCCAATATTTAGGATACACCACAAACTTGGCCTCTAGAAATTTTTCTCAAGCAAATAATTTTCTCATCTATGATGCTAGTGATTGTACAATTTCTATCAAGTTGCATCTTACTGAGATGAAAAAAATTGAATATGTCTCTTAACATAGGTCATTCTTTGGTGAACTTTCATGTCTTATAAATATAATGAAATGGAGCCATATATCCAAGCACCCCCATACCTAATATCCCTTTTTCATTAAACTTATAAAAAAATAGTATTTTCTATATTAATGATTGTTTTCCAATTTGTAAATTGTGGACCTGTAAAATACTTCAACATTGTATAGAAATTATCCAATGAAATACATTCCAATTTTCTTACATTTTGGTACTTTGCAATATACATTATGTGACTTTGAGACATTTTCACAAGAACATTTGTTTCTTGTAGCATAAGAAGAATTCCATTCAATGTTAATAATTTCTATATGTCAATTAATCGAAAGAGAATATCTTGAGCTTTGCCTACACTGAAGTGATGTGCATACATCACCCTTAAAAATGATTGATACTAACTACATAGTCTTTAAGTTGGTTCATCCAACGAGATCCATCTTGTATCAACATATTTTATTATTTGTTTCAATTTCTATCACCATCTACAAATTCTTGAAACTATGAAAATCATTTGGGGCTATGACAAAAATATGCATAAGCTTCTCGTACAAGACCTTCAAATTTTGAAATCAATGAAAACTTACTTACTATTTTAAATGCAAGATTCATCCTATGAGGCATACAATGAATACTTAGCATATATGGTGAAGTTGATAGTTGTAGTCTAACACAAAGGCCATTTCTCTAACTTTGCATCATTGATTCTCCATCTACTTCAACACATACCAATTGTTTTTGCAATCATTAAGTTATCCATACCACTGAATTCCTTCAAACTATTAATAACAAGGTCATAAATATTTTTAGTTGTATAATTTTCCCTCATTATGAATACCAAGTATATTTGAATGCCTAATATGGTCATTAGCCATATAGATACTCATGAAAATCCATGAAGTATTATCAATAACTATAACCTCATCTAGTGAAATTGACAAAAGCCTAGCATTTGATATCTTTTGTTTTAAATCATCCTTTTCTACTTTAGCTATATATCTTTCCCGGATCTAACCACTTGTTATAGACCAATGTGAGGATGGAAAATTTGATACCTTAAGAAAAGATAGGTATTTCATGTAATGTGGATAATCTTTCACTGGATGACCTTTAGATAAGATGTGAAATATAATGCTTAATTGTGTCATCTTGGATAACAAATTTATTTCCATTGTCTTTCCAAATAGAAATTTGATGGTTCCTCCAATTGCCTTAAGTTTTCCATTAATTATTAAATATTTCTTATATTCATCTTCAATTGTGACATGTTGGCATTCCTTAGAATATATCCATCTAATAATATGTTTCTCCTCACCATTTATAACTTTATTCTCATGCAACTTTCTTGCATGCTTCTCTATTATATCTATCTGATTTTGAAATTTCACTTCCTTTCCAGTTTTCCAACTACATGCATTGCATCTAACTTCTCATGAAATCTCATTCTCATTTTTTGGAGGTACTTTTTCAATATATGCAAATATTAAGACCCAATATTCTTGGAAGTTTCTCCCTATATCCCAATGGCCTTTCTTTCTTTTTTCGTGAATGTGTTTTATCCTTTCCTAAGGAAAAGCCTTCAACATCTTCATTGCAAATTTCTAGTGAAATGCATTTATGATCACTTTGTTCACTAGGGGAACGTATACTCTCATCTCCTATTTGGATATTATACACATTCTCACAAGAGTTGACATCTCCTTCAGTGATGGGTTGTTCAAATGAATTTGAAGCATTAAATAATGTGTACCTTTGGAGTGAGGCCTTTGAAAGTATGATAATGCATCTTTTTGTTGTAAGTTTTTCTTCGCGCAATTGATATTTGAAATCTCACCAAATATTCCAAAATCAATTTAGAAACCAAATTAAAACCTAGATGAGAAAAATAATATCAAATTTAGTATAATTATTACCAAGTATAAAATATCTATATCCATTTATATTTATTATATTTTTCATGAAATCAAATTATATGAAAAAATAGACATCAAAAAATAAAAGACATAAAAAGATAAGTTTGCATCAACAAAAATCATTAAACAAGGGGGTGATGACATACAAATTAAGGGAGGAAAAATCAATTACAAACAATAAAGACATCCATTAAGCTACATATTGTTGTGTAAACTCTTGTTAAAGGAAATGTTTGGTCCCATAAGCAACAGTGCACGAGAAACTACTACGAAATCTACCCACTCTCACCTAGGGAGACTTACCTCTCACATTTAGGTCAAATGAAAGATCCTAAACCTAAGAAGTGAATCCAAAAGTATTAAGAATTCATTTATATTATCTCCAAGGTGAAATTTATAATGGTGGTATTGATAATGATGACCCTAATTAATGGTCAAACTCCTTTGTTAACTAAACCTAATAAATCACTCATGCATTTGGAAATAAAAATCAAATGAGATGATGCTCAACATATCTACAATAACTAAAGATCCATTTTTCGAGCATTTTTACAAAAAGTTCATGATTCATATTTTAACACAAATGATATCCATGAACACTAATTGTATAAAGAAAATAAAACCAATATAATTATGAAGCTATGCAAATGAACATTTTTCTTCATACTTGTAGGTATGAACTACTAATACCTCATTTGAGCCAATATGTGAAACAAGAAGGAAGAAATTTCCTATAAACATTTATCTCAAGGTTAGCCCATCTATAGCACCACATGATTCAGTCCAATTGAACAATGCCTATCCTAGATTTAATTAGTGCATATTCGACTAGAATCCCTATCAACATTCAAATAATCCCATGTCATATTCTTTACCAAACACTCTTGTAGTCATTTTTGCACATATTATACATTAAAATTTCCTTCATTTTAAAAGTTACTATATCCAAAAGTATCCATGCTAAAATTATCCTCCTAAAATACCTAAATTGGGTGATGAAAATGGTAATAGTTAAAATATTTCATAACTAAGGAAACCACTAACAGATCTAGACATCAATTGGCTTTTCAAGTGAGGGATTAGTACTTTCTCTACATATCAGTGATTCCCTTCACATTTTTAACTTTCAAAAAGTAATGTATGGATTCCTATAACAACACATTTATCTTTGAAGATCCTTAAAGATGCATTTTACTTTCTAAAAGGACAAGAATGATGCCAAGTCAAAAACAACTTTGGCAACAAAGACTTTCATGTATATAAGATATATCAATGTATTAATAAAATTTAAATACAATTTTTTAAGTTTTAGAAAAGAATTTTAAATTTATACATAAAGGATGTAATTAGAAAAGAAAATATTCCACATTATTTCTTCTTTTATGCTTAAAATGTTAATCATTATATTATAATTATTAATTTTTTTAATGAAATATTTTATTTATATTCTTAAATAAAATAAACAATCATACTATATAAATATTATTTTTTTAATGAATATTTATTTATAGTACTCAAATAAAACTATAATAATAACATACATACATCATATGTAAAAGATTGATAATAATAGATATTTATAATAGAAATCTTTAATTCGGGAGATCAACAAACATAAAAGTCTCACTACCTTATTTGTTTAATTATATCATCTTATTCATATAAAATACAATATTTAAATATTTCATAACATCCATAAAATATATTATAATGAATCAAAATATTATTAACAACTTTCATAAAGTTTATATCTCAATTAGGAAAATAGTAAGCATTATGCAATAAACAAATAATTGATTCATTGCCTTTTCATCTTATCCATTGAATATCAAGTTATTCTCATGCAATGGACAATATCGAAAGATAATAAATCAATTATTGGCATAGTGGATAGTGCTTAATATTTCTCATCTCAATTACACATAACACATATAAATAACATAAAAAATAGCCGTGCAAAAAATATAACACTTGCCTAATATCAATAAAAATGAAAATATATTTTTCATTGTCATATATCTAAATCCACATTCTCTAATAAAAGCTATAGAAATACATATTTTCCATGATTCAAAGAGGAATTTGAAGTTTATAAAGTCAAGTATATTTTTTTCCCTACTTCCAAAATGTTAAATAACCATGTATCTAAGTCTACACTCTCTAAAAGAGTCCTAGCCTTTAATTTTTTCATAGCCTTAATCTAACTAAAAAACAATGTAACAATCTAAACTAAAAAAAGTATATATTTCTTGCCTTTATCTTTCCTATATATATATAGTATATATATATGAAATACAAATATAATATATATATATATATATATATATTATAATATATAAATATATATAATATATATATATATAAAATTCCAAACATGGGTATTACAATTTATGTATCCTTCAAGTGCAAAAAGACATATTATATCATGTGTAAGCATATTTTGGTGTTTGGAAGAAAGCACACCATTGCACATGTTCTCTTAACATAAACATTTTATATTAAAAAAACACTACGAAAATATCGCAATGAGATTTTCATTATAGGGAACTACAGTTTCCATTTATAAATCCATAAGTGAATTCTCATGGGGGATGTATGTTAGGAGGATAAATCCCTTTTGTTGACAAGAGTGATCTCCCTAGATCCTAAAGGAAACTAGAAACAAATAGATAATTGAATGACTCTTTTCCTAAGCTTACTTCGTTTGAATTATAAATACAAGAGTAGGAGAATAATCCTCTTACCTATTTCAAAAATGCTTAATTGAGATCCCTACTCCGTCCTGATGTAGCTTCTTAATGCTCAAAAGGACCTGCAATCACAGACATAAGAAAGATCAAAGGCATATGTAACATAACAATTCAAACAAGCTTATTCTAATGATCAAGGAGATTAGAAATTGAAATGATATTAATGGATATCAAAAGAGACATAAATCATTCATCATTTCAGTAAGACAATACAATGGAAAAAAGGATTCATTTTTATTAATTCAAGGATAAAGAAGAGCCTTACAACCTCTGCCTTGATGTCATGAGGTTCCTCCCAAATTCCTCTAACCCTCTCCTTAGATGATAAGTCTTCTAATCTAAATCCAATAGCATAAGTCTATATTTTTTGAACCTCCTCATCCCTCTAGCCTATAGTCAATTTATAGACCAAGAGGAAGAAGTTTCAGATCCAAAAGAGAAGGATGAGATCCTCTAATTGGGGAATTAGGGTTCCTTGATGAGAGGGAATTAGCTCCATGATTTGAGGGGTATGGCTTGAATAGATATGACCCATAAGCTTTCAATTGGGATATATTCGCCCAATAATGCTTTTGGAATTCACTTTTTATTTTTTTGTTTCTTTGAGTTGTGTGTGCGGTCTATAGTGGAAGACAAAGTGCAGTTCTGCATAGATTTCAAAGAGAGAAATTGCAAATGCACATAAAATGACTAGGAAAATTACGCAAGGTAATATAAAACAGGTTATAAAGTTATTTTACCCTAAATTCACATCTTCTTCAAGGGTTTTTTATTGTTTGACCTTTGAGGGAGTGTAATGGGAAATGTTTATGGATGGTGAGAGATCCATTTTAACATTCAAGTGTCATGGTGACAAAATGACATGTAACAGATTGACCCCTAAAGTGAAAAGTATGAAAAGTAGTTTTTTAAAGATTGAAGCACTTTATCATGCCAAATATTGGATCGAAGACAATGGTAAAAAACCTGCAAGAAACATTCAAGGATTAAAATGCAATATATAATCATCACTGAGGTAGGCATTCCCATGCTCAGAGTAAAACTAACTCAATGAACAAGTACGAAAAAACTCAAGAATCATATCCATAGTAGACACAGTATGGGCGCACCCATCAACTATGAATTTGTCTACATAATCATGAATATATAACTCCTCACATCCTAGATTGATGAAACTAGATCCAGGGTCTTGATCTCCATCTCTTAATCTGTAGTATGAATCTAGCCATGCAAGTGAATGTATGGAAGTGAAACATAGTAGAAACCACTTGATTATCGATCAATTATTTGAATTGTTAACAAATGCGAGAGAAACCACCAATAATGACAATGGATCTCAAGGTACTCTCAATACAATCTATAGAGTGTGAAAATATGATCTGAAGTCGAACACTCATAGAATCGTTTTATTGAAGACCAATGATAAGAACGTGTCATCGAAAGTGAGAAACCTGCCATTAAGGCATGCAGGCCTAAAGGTACTGAAGGTTCCTATATCAACTTCCTAGATAATGAGTTGAAGTTTATAGGAAGAGACCTGCCATAGGAAAGCCTATGACATGAAATACACTGTCAAGTTTCGAAGAATAGTTTGCAAGGACTAATTCAAGGATGGCTGACATGATTGAAGGATAAAATTTGAAAAGGAACATGAACTGGGATTGAACTTCTCTTGAACACATAACGACACGACAATTGACTTGGTAGCATTTGACTCAGTGATACTACTCAAAACTAGCTGAAGACTTTCAATGGGGTTCGATTAACTGTAAGACAAATGGATTACCCAACCTGGACACAAGTGTGACAGAGTGTCATGTTCAAGAGTGACATATTTTCTTCATAATGAATGTAAAATGAATAACCTTTCCCATTTCCCCCCAACCATTACTAGAAAGTACCTCTTTATTTTTTACAAGCTTGAGGAGTATAACATATTCATGTCCAGTAAGCTCATCCTTTAGATAACTCCTTCAAAGTATTTTTAACGAACCCTAAGAAGGAGTGGTTCGGTCCCGTTATGCTTAATGAGTCCTATATCATATTAGGGGACTTTTGAGGCCTAAAATGGGTCTCCTAAGAAAAATGTACAACCAAAATAAACTTTATAAGAACCAACAAGATTCAAGATGATGATGTCAACCATGGGGGATGATTCACCATTTTTGGAGTAAAAAATAAAAATATTAAAAAATAATAAAATAATAAACTACTTTTTAAACTCATATTATTAACTTATCTCCCTTTGGTTTTACTCAAATTTCAAGCATGATTACTCATTGGATGCAAAATTTAATTCCTCATCAAAGGAGTACCCATGTTGCATACTTTTGATAGACCCTGCTACACGAAAAATGAAAAATACATGAAAAAAACATGATTGCAATCATGTTTTTCATGTTTTTCTCATTTTTCATGTAGTAGGATCCATAAAAAAGTATGCAACATGGGTACTCCTTCGATGAGGAATCAAATTTTGCATCCAAGGAGTGTTTCCGCTCAAAATTTGAGTAAACCCATAGGTTGATAAGTTGAAAATATGAGTTTAAATAATAGTTTTTTCTTTCTTCCCTCTAAAATTTGAAGATTTAATCTAATCTTATTTTATTATTTCCAATATTATTTTATAATTTCCTTAGGAGGCCCATTTTAGACATCAAGATTTCCATAGTGACTATTTAATTTTTATGATTCTAGTAAAGGGGTAACTTGATGTTGTTTTCATGTTTAATGAGTTTGAAAAGACACAAAAAGAAAACCCATTCCGTTATTTTTCTGTAAAATTTTAACAAGCTCGAAGAAACTAAAGCTTGGTGTTTTTTAGTTTTAGGGAGACAGAAGAAAAAATAAGTAAACTCTGCAGTGTTCTTTATCGTAAATTTAGTCCCTCAAGCACAAAAAAGGATAAAATAATGCAAGAGAGAACTCTATTGACTATGATTGGTCAACGTATACCTTTTTCGTAAATAGTCTGGTTCAGTCCATAAAAGGGGTAAACTTATATTGAATGGATGGTTGTTCATTTACATTTATGAGTTCGAACAATCAAGTACTCAATGATATTTTCATATTTAAGGAGCCTAAAAAGGGTGTAAAGAGAACTCCATCGTTTTACTTTTTTGTAAGTTTTAACGAGTCCAAAAAAGTGATAAAAACTTACTCATATCACCGACTTTAAATTTAATTAACAAGTAGGAAGAGACAAAAAGAACTCAACATTTTCATGTACGTTTTACGAGCATGAAAAGATATCAAAAGACGCTCAATATTTTCATGAGTTTAATGAGTCTTGAAAATAATAACCGAAATGGACTCGAGGTAGGTTTCATTTTATACAAGCTTGAAACAAAAAAAAGACTATCCTTGAAAGTAGTTTCATTTTTACAGAAGCTTGAAACAGAGAAAAAATGTGCTTGAAGGTGGTTTCATTTTACACAAGCTTGAACCAAATAAAAACTATGCTTGAGATAAGTTTTCATGCCCCTAGCGTACCAACATAGGCACGTGCACCGCAATCTTCGTTTCATTCACCTAAATAGACTATCGGTTACTAATAGGCAGATGGAACAAAGGTTCATTTATGAGATCAGATGAAAAACTTGACTTAATTAAGGGAGGATTTGTTTCATTTTTTTACAAGGTTGACACAGTAAAAGAACTATCCTCATAAAGAGATATTTCATTTTTTAATGAGGTTCACACAGTAAAAGATCTATCCTCAAAATGACTTGTTTCATGGCTTCCAAATGGAAGAAACACTATCAAGGGACACCCCTTGATCATGGCTTCCAAAAGGTCTTCATCAAATGGAAGAACAATTCTGTGGAAGGAACACATGTCAAGGGGATCAATAGGGATAAGAAAATCATATTCAAATGCCCCCATTGAAGTTTAAACCACCTCAATTACCGGACCTAAGTCAAAAGAAGTTGAGCAGACAGTGAGAGGCTTGCTTGCATCAGTAACTGAAAACATCGGACAGGTTTCCACATAATTAACCCATGGTGGGGTTGGTACCACTTCTATATAAGGAATATTTAGGGGTGTCGAATGACTAGTAGTCGAATAAATATCAACGTATGAAAGTTGATCAATCATCACAATGTTTCCATTGTGAGGGAAGGAAATCATGTGAAAGAGTGTCAATACGACAACTTTCATGGCATAGACATAGTCTTTCCCAAGGATCAAATTGAAATCTAAGGGACCTTGGATGACCATAACATTAATACAGATAATTTTACCTTCCAAGGTAAAAGGTAACTTAGGAAGGATTCCTAAAGGTTCACTAATGGTTCTGTTAAAAGCTAACAGATTCTGTGTAATAGGCACAAGCTGAGGGGAACCCAAATCTTGCCAAGAAGATGAGGATAAAATACTAACAGAAGCACCTTCGTCTACATTCGTGCATCACACATTCTTACCATAATCCTTCATAATCATTTGGAAAGGGGTGGAAGAAGGAAGATGAGGTTCTGTCAGTCTACTCCAATCAAAATAAGTAGTCACATTACTTGGCTGGGCTTTAGAAACAACAGATGAAATGCGCCCATGTGAAGAATCTGAGGTAACATGAAGAACCTGAGCAGAATGAATTTCACTCTCTAATGGGAGAGTGGGATCGACCAAAGACGAAATCGATTTGACCACTTGATCAAAAAATGTTCCATCAACCTGAATGATAAATGCTTCACTCTCCAATGGAAGAGTGGGATTGAATGTACTTGTATTTAGATCAATCACTTTGTCAATTGACGGTAGATGGGGAGAAATTTTACGATAATTAGTTGGAATTTGTTGTTGTGAAATAGTAAGTTTTTCCAACAGTTTTGAGGCTTCATCCATGTGAAGGAAAATGTGACTATGATGAGTCCCTTCTCATAACCTACAAGGAAACCTCGCCTTAACCTTTTTCCCTTGAATATGAGAATCACTAGTTCATGGATCAACAATAAGTTGATGAGAATTATTTGACCATACTTCCAAAACCTTAGGAATACTAGGGCAATTGATAAGGAATTGGTCACCCTTACAAATCTTGCAAGGGTATTTTGGCTTATGACGCATTGTGGAAGTTTCCTCAACATTGCCAATACTTATAGCCATGGTTAGTTGGTTGACTTCTTTCTTATCTTGCTTCTTCTTCTTCTTCCATTTGTTCTTCTTCTTAGTCACCTGGTTACTAGCATCAAGGCTTTTACCAAGAAAATAAGAAGGAAGGGAGGAGGACATGTTGGGTGAAGAAGGTAAAGGGTAAATAGTAGGTTGGTGATGTTGAGATGGTGAACTCGGTTGAGGTGAAATACTTGGTTGATATGGTACAATTGGAGTATTTGGAAGTAAAGAAGTTGAGAACAACCATAGTGATAAACCTATTGTGAATCCAAGAAGTGACAATATAACCATATAAGGAGGACCGACATTTGAAAAATTAGCAAAAGGATTAGGGTTCCTGTTAAAAGGAAGGTATTTATTGGTAACCCTTGACATTGTTTCCATTAGATTCAACTTATATAAATTTGCTATCAATATTAATAATTATCAAAATCTACACCTAAAGACACTAAAATTTAAAAAAAATTAACACATGCTAAAAAATATAAGGATCCAAACCATGCAAATAAGCTTTTCACAACGAAATCACTAGTTGGGATGAAATCCAAGTCACAAAAATCAAGGTGAAAAGTGGTTTTAGATAGAGCGAGTGGAACTAGTTACATTGACAACCTGCTTAATGAAACGATCTGGTGCAAAATAACTTCACTTATGCCATCTCGAGCAAAGATTACCCTCCAAAAATTTCAATTGAGTTTAGCCAATGTTTGTTCCAAGTACAGTAGGACCTTCTCTCTGTCATCACCTTAGGTAATAGACCTAGGATTATGGTCATTGAGGTTACCAACTACAACAATTATACCTAGGGTGACAATCATAAATCGGACGTACACACAAGGGAAAAGTAACAAATCTCATTCCCCTTTAAAGCTCCTTAAGATGGTTAATTGGAGGTTTAATTTCAAGTGACCCCTAGTACCTTTCAACACCGTTGTAATACATGAAAATCACTCTATCATAGCCAATGAATTGGGTACGATCACTTCATTAGGTCTGACATGATATCATGCTTGACTCATGTGTTAGAAGAGCTTCCCAACGAAAAACTAAAATAATCGAATTTATCTCCCTATCACAAGATTCTATTGTGTGTCTGTAGCTTTGGAAATTTTACTCACATCCCTATTCCAAAGCCCTACAACCTAATCTACTGTAGGTGGAAAGAGCCCTAAAAATAATATAAATTTTAAATGAATTTTATTAACGCTATGTTATTAAGCTATTATTTACTCAAACAGTAAATGGATGTGAAACTGATCGTATTATGACTTGACTCAAAACTCTAATGCACCAAATATGAAATTTGTAATCTCTTCATTTCGATGAATTATAGCTAGAGTAAGTAAAGAGGTCCTTATTTAAAATATTAACTCTAGAATGTACCACTTCTAATTTTTCAATGCAATTCAAAGCTCTAAATTGCACACCACGCAATGTAATCTATGCATAATTTTCTTGAAAACTATGCAAATGTAATCTATGCCACAATTTCCATGAACACTATGCAAATGTAATCTATGCACACTTTCGTTCATGAAATGAGAATTCTAACCATGCAAATGTAATCTATGCAACAAAACTCTTAAAAAAAAACACACAATGATTCCAAATAAGCAAAAGAACAACAGGATTATTTCCTTTCATAAATGTAACTAAAGAACCAATCAAGTGTAAGTAAAGGAATTGGGTGAAAATTCCAAAGATAAAAAATAATGATACTCAAAGGCAATTAACACTCATACATAATTCACTCCCCCACCTCGAGATGACTGAGGGGGGAATTTTTTTGCCAAAATGAAAGCAAAAGCATGCAAAAATTGTTTTAAAACTTAGACAAATCCTTGAGCAATGACCAAGGAAATCAAATTCAAAACACCCAATGAAATCCTTAAACTAAAAATGCTTGAATGAATGTTATGAAATCAACCCTTAAAGTGTAGCACTGATTAGACTTCAATACTAGAATAAAAATAAATTTTGTTTTCAATGCAGCAAAAAAAGCACATCTCATCAAAACATTAAATCTTGAGAAACCCTAATTTGCGATTAAACAAAGAAATTCGTCACAAATAAGCAATATTAATAATTAATCTGGTGTATTTGACAGAAAAAGACAGGGACACAGTGATCTTGACAACAACCTATCTTTTTTTTACCAATCATCAAACAAACCAGTGTGAGTAGGATGTTGATTTCATAATAAAACAATTATAAATCCAAAATTATAAATAAATAAATCAAATTTTGAGAATTAGGAGTTAGTTTTTCAAACTAGGGAGTTTAGTTAGGATTAGAGATTCTCTACAACTAGTTAGGCTCCTAGATTAGTGTGTTGTTGGGATATTTTCTCAACCATAGTATCCAAGATAGATGTACTATCTTGAGACAAACTCCTCATGCATTTATTTGCACTATTATCATTCTTTGTACATTATATCACATTACATTGAGAGTGTGAGGAATATAATATAGTGAGGCTCTGGCCTTTTCCACCATGTCTAGTTTGGGTATATTTTTGCTATTTATTTTATGAGTGTTTTATTAGTTTATTAAATTACTTCATGTGGTATATGGTTTTTTATATGCTTATCTTTTAAATCTTGAAACATTAATTCACTTTTTAAAAGTGATTTCACAAATGTTAATTCACATTTTAAAGTGACTTCATTTAAAAAAAAATAATGGAACTTTAAAAAAAAAGGGGTTGATTATTAGAGATTTTTAATGGAGAAATAAGGTGTGTTTTCTTATTTTTAGTTTTGAAGTGATGTTTTTGGAGTAATAAGGGTATGTTTTAATATTTTGGAGTGATATGTTTTTTTTTGGAGTGAAAAGCAAGAAGTGATTTTTGTACATTTTGGAGAGATAAGGACTATTTGTAATTATTTAAGTAATGGAGTAATAACTGATTTTGTGGAGTCATAAGGTGTATATTTTGTAAATTTGGAGTGATAAGTGAATATCATTATTGTAATTCAAAGTAATATTTTACTTTGAGAGTGATTGAGTTAGTGAAGGCAGTTTTTGAAGACAATTTGCTTCCAAAGTTTGCAAGTATGACATTCTCATTGAGAAGTTTCCACGACAAAATTGTGACATTGAAGAATGATGTACTCTAGTAATTAATAAAATCATAATTCTTGTGTGGTGCTTGTGTCCTAGATCTACCCGAAATTGAATAAGGGGATCTTAGGTACACCATGTGTAATGAATGTGTGTGCATGACTTGTGTTCAGATTATCAAAACAATCTCTTTGTATTATTCTTAAACAATTACATGCACATAAGCAAGCTTAAGTATAAGAACGATTAATCAAGCTCCTGTAATCAATCTTAAGTACACAAGCACAAAGCGTCACATCATCAACTTGATAATATGATCTTCCAAGCAAGCACATTTCACATCATGTAATCAAAGCAATCAAGTTAAGGACGCTACAAAATCAAGCATTTCAAGCCAAGATGACATCAACATCATCAACACTTTTTGTATCACTTGCAGATAAATATTTTTTAACTGAACTGTACGGGTGCATTCTCGGTTGTAACCGACACCCTAATTTGAATTGTTAAGGTGAATACATTAAGTCAAGTAAGTCTTCAACTGAGTCATCAAGATTGAACTTGTCATTTGTCTCTTGGGTGCATTTTCGACAGTGTTCAACACCCTTCCTTTTTTAAAATCAGCACATTTAGTGAGTACATTCAAGAAAGTACAAAGGGTCAGTAATCAATCAAGCAAGTTCAAGCAAGCCATATAGCAAGAAATCATCATCAAACGAGTGTGAATTCTAGTATTTTATTCTTCAAGTGAGCATCAAATCAATCCAGTGTTTAATCCAAGTGTAATAAGAAATAAATCAAGGGAGTGTGTCATTCAAACAAAAAAGCAAGTAAGTGTGTCATTCAAACAACCAAGCAAGCGAGCGTGTCAAAATCAAGTGCGAAAGTTCAAAGCACGACATCTGCAACAAACGAGCCAGTGTGAAGTTGATTGAAGAATTCAAGCAAAGTGATCATCATCAAGCGAGAGTGAAATCAAGAGTTCAAGCAACCAAGTTACAAAACTCTAGAAAGTGTTTAAAGCATCAACAATAAGCAACAGTACAAGCGAGCTTGAATTCAAAGTGAGCAAGCTAATATGGCAACACACATTCAACTATCCCAAATTCTTAACAATTTGATTTTATCATCAGCTGGCGACACTGTGAACATCAACAAAACAAATCTTGCTAATATTCAAGTGCATCATCAACATGCACATGAAATGATTAAGTTCCTTCAACTGGAGTCGCAACTAAAAAGAATTGAGTTTCTAGAGAAGAGTGATGCTTCTAAGTCTTTGAACAATACAAATATAGTTGATGATTCTAGGTCACTAATCCAACCAACTTCAAGTCTCGAAGTGGTCCCTGATCCAGTTCAACTTTATTCCAAACCAATCATAAAGCCATGGGAAGAAATCAAAAGTAACAGAAATTGATGAGGCTTAGGATATGTCAAAGATGATGTCAACTTGCATATCCCACATTATTCAAGACCCATTAAGTTTGTCAGTGCAGAGTTTCTTACACAAATCACATCAACTAGTTCTGAGAAAGTTGAATACAAACATAAATACACACAAAATGAAGTTGCAGACAAAAATACATGTGCGCAAACTGAAGTTGCAGTAAAACCAAAATGCATTCATTGTCAAAGAACTGGTCATTTGGAAGATCAGTCTTTTGATCTCCATCCTTGTCACCATTGTGGCAAGTCAAATCATTCATCAATACAATGCAACAACAAACAACAATCAACCAGATTGAAGATCAATTATTCATGGATTGATCCCTGGGAATGGTCACCCATGGTCAGAAGATTGTATAAGTTTTACAATCGAATTCACTCACACATATGGCAGCCAACAGTAAAAATGACGATGGTACTCTCGTGCAGTTGAATGGGGGAGTACACCAGTGAAACATTCCTACACCTGAAGGGGGGAGTTCAGAAATAATTTGAAGAAGAGTGTCTCTCCTTTCAGCTGACAAAAGGGGGAAAATGTCAATGAAATTGACAGTGGTTGTCAGACTGAAACTCCCGCAACATCAGCGAAGCAGCCAGTGGGCATTTTCATCAGTGAGTGAGCATCAACAAATTCGCCAGTGGGTGATTGATAGCAAAGTCAGTAGTGAGAAGTTTTCAAACACAGCAAAAGCAACAATGAGTTGTTTTTCAATGTCATCAACCAATGGATGATCATCATCAGCAGATTCACCAATGGGCATTCATCAACTTTTTTCAGTGGACAAACAAATACGCCAGTGGGCGTTCATCAAATTTTTTCAGTGGACACAAGATGCTAATTTCATGTAAAGGATAGTCAGATCCTTTTGTAGCTTGGAACATGATGAAGTTTTCAAGTGACATTCAGAGATGAATCAAACATGCAACTGACTCATGGTCTCTTCATATTGCAGTTTCTTCAGCATCCATCTTTGGCGGTTTTTCAGGCAAATGTTTTTTGAGGATCAACTTGAGAACTTGGAAGAGGGTTCCTTGTTCTTATTTTGGATTTATCATTGTGGGGGGGGGGGGGGGTGGGGGGGAGGGAAATCTAAGCTCACTCTCATAATAAGCATTATAAATCCAAAATTATAATGAAATAAATCAAATCTTGAGAATTAGGAGTTAGTTCCTCAAACTAGGGAGTTTAGTTAGGATGAGAGATTCTCTCCAACTAGTCAGGCTCCTAGATTAGTGTGTTGTTGAGATATGTTCTCAACGATAATGTCCAAGATAGACGTACTATCTTGAGACAAACTTCCTAATTTATTTATTTGCACTATTATCATTCTTTGTACAATAGATCAGATTACATTGAGAGTGTGAGGAATATAATACAGGGAGGCTCTGGCCTTTTCCGCCATTTCTAGTTTCAGTATATTTTTGCTATTTATTTTATGAGTGTTTTATTAGTTTATTAAATTTATTCAACCAGACAAAACCCTAATTAATTTTGAAAAAAGGGATTGATTCCCAAAAAGACTTCACCAAAGCACTCAAACAAGTTCACATGAGGTATTTGAAAGAAAAAAAATATGATGACACATTCAAAAACCAAAATTTAGACTCTAATTAAGAGCAAACGTAGTTTTCCAAAAATTTCAAGGAACTGCGCATGCATATATTTGCGTGGGAAACATATGCGCATATCTACGCTTTGTGGATGAACAGAAACCGTTGAGATATGAGAATTCCAAGGAAAAATAAAAAAGAAAGCAATCAAACCAGAAGATTTGAAAGACCATAAATTTGTTAAGGCTCACATCCAACTAAATAAAAAAGATCGGAAAGAAAAACCAAGGAAAGAGAAGAGAACAATAAAGTTCCCCAATATGATCGACAATTTGTTAGGCAAATAAATCCATCTTGATGACAAGAGTGATCTACCCAAATCCTAAAGGAAACTAGAAATAAATAGACAATTGAATAACTCTTTCCCTAAGCTTACTTCATTTGAATTGTAAATACAAAAGTAGGAGAATAAGCCTCTTACCTATTTGTGAAATGCTTGATGGAGATCCCTGCTCCATCTCGATGCAGCTTCTTAATGCTAAAAAAAGGCTTTCAATCACAAACATAAGAAATATCAAAGGCATAAGCAACATAACAATTTAAACAAGCTTATTCTAATGATCAAGGAGATTATAAATTGAAATTATCTTAATGAATATAAAAAGAGATATAAATCATTCATCATTTCAATAAGACAATACAATGGAGAAAAGGATTCATTTGTATTAATTCAAGGATAAAGAAGAGCCTTACAACCTTTGCCTTGATGTCATGAGGTTCCTCCCAAATGCCTCTAACTCTCTCCTTAGACGATAAGCCTTCCAATCTAAATCTAATAGCATAAGTATATATTTTCTGAACCTCCTCATCCCTCTAGCCTGTAGTCAATTTATAGGCCAAGAGGAAGAAGTTTTAGATCCAAAAGAGAAGGATGAAATCCTCTAATTGGAGAATTAAGGTTCCTTGATGTCAGGGAATGAGCTCCATGATATGAGGGGCATGGCTCGAATAGATATGACCCAGAAGATTTCAGTTGGGATATATTCGTCCAACAATGCTTCTCGAATTCGCTCTTTATTTTTACTTTTTTTTTGCGTTGTGTGAGCAGTGACATAATTGATAACTTTAACATAAGGAATAATAAAATTCTAGCTCCAGTCCAGAACATCAACAAATAAAATGATTGCACCCATTGTTTGAGATGAAAATTTTTGTGTCAGAGAAAGAATTTTCTTCCAATGGGAAGCATTGATAATGTTTCAAGAAAATTAAAAAATATATGATTCTACTTGGTGATCCAATACATCAACATATAAAACTAAAAAAACCAATTGTTTGATATTCCGAGGCTGATTTTGGGGAAAACTCCATAGTTAAGCGCGCTTGAGCCAGAGGCAATCTGGGATGGGTGACCTCCCGGGAAGTCCTGGTTATCGGGTGAAAGCCCCGTAAGTGATGATTGAAGCTATGTGATTAATTTAACTAGTTTCAATCCCACTTCTTCACCCCTGTGAGCATCACCCGATGCAATGAGTGCTAAGTGAACTATTCAAAAATCATGAGAAATTAGTTAGTTACAACTACCTCTCATGGAAATGGTCATATGTGAATGACTTACTTAACACAATTGAGTCCCAAAATGATATCTAATATAATGCACTATGTAAACCCCCTAATACTTAAACTCAAAAATTTTGTTACAAAATGTTGAAAATATTTCATTCCAATCATAATTGTTAATTATGTTTTTAATAAAATGAAGATAGATGTTTGGCATTTATTAGAGAAAAAAAGAGTTAATGTGCCTTCCCAATGCTACACGAAAAACATGAGTGTATTAGCCTCAGTATTACAACGCTCGACTGCTTTCATGAGTGAAGTTAAGAGAGTTCAAAATATGGAAAAAAAATTGAGCGGGGTGAGGAGATAGACATATAAACATGTGGAGGGTTCCAACTTCCCAATTCTTCTGAGGGCTCACATTGAAGTAATCCTTGTTGTATTCAGGATTTAATAGAAATGTTGAAAGTGTTAAAGGACACTAGCAAATCTTGGCACATGAGTATGCCTTGTTCTTCATATATTCGTCCACCATCATGGAGATTGTTGGACTCTTCCATGGTTTAAGTTGATGGGAAAGTAAAAAATCAGGTTACAATGCAAAATGTAGCTAAAGATCAAGCTAGATCTTGAAGGAAATGGTGTAGGGATTGTCTTATTTCAAGGTTGAGAGGAAAGGAGAGTGCAAGATCAAGTCAAGTTTGTTTTAAGTAGCATGGTGAAAGATTTTATTTATTCCCCTATGGGTCACCCAATTAGAGGTACTCCCACTGGAAATAGAATACGATTAGAGGAGGGTCGATGCACCACTTCACCATACCTTATTCCTTATTGTGCCTCATTTTTTCTCCCTTTGATCAGATGTTCAGTAGGAGGAGACCAACCTGCTCTCTTAAATGGATGGTAAGAGTGAACCTTATGTTCCATAAGTGATGTTTCCATAGCTTGAAGGAAAAGGCTCGCCTCTTAGTGCCTCCTAAGGAAAGGAAGTTGTATTGGTATTTATAGCCATGTGCCGCTAATGTAAGCACTATAAATTCTAAAGTAAACTTTCATATGTATCTATCTATATATATATATATATATATATAATATATAATATATATATATATATATATATATAATATATATATATATATATGTAGAGAGAGAAGAGAGAAGAGAGAGAGAGAAAGAGGTTCCTCTCATCTCTTGAATTACATTAACTGAATAGCTCTACCATTAACATTATACACAACAATAACTTTGACGAAACAAAGTAGAGGAATGAAAGGAACTAATTTGAACCATGATGGTGGAAAATTACAGTCATGGGAGTGGGGGAAACTCACTCTCTATATATACACACATTATAATGATGTAATGTACACACACACACACACACAAAGTGGAGTGATGAAACTTAGCATGAGTTTAAGATATTTCAATATGGGTTTTGACCTATATAATTCCCAGGGGGATCGTAGTTACAAATCATGATGGTATCACCATCTTTGCAAATTACCCTCACACACTCAAGAAACCAAGAATTCTTCCACACAATTTGAGTGTAGTGCCTGCATTTTTCATACTTGTTACAAGAATGAGTTTGATAATTAAAGAAAAGATCCTCCCCGATCCATGCAGCCACTAAGTCCTTGGATTGTAATCCATGTGGATATTGGTGGCCACCCACCTATTCCACTTAGACCCCCAACACTGTTTCTTCAGTTTCCTTAATTGTAGCATAGTTTACTATTTTTGGCAGTTTTTCAGATCCTTAACTTCCAGAGACATTTTTAGGCCCTAAACAACATTCTTTTGGAAAACAGGAAAACCCATGCCTTACAATAGGGTTTTGCAGTCAAAATTTGTAGTCCTCGGATAGATCTTTGTAACAATTTATCGTACACATCAAACAGAGATTGTATGCCAAAGTTACTACCCCGAGAAGTTGGTGTACCAACTAACCCCAACGGGGCCCACAAAATTTTGGCACTTCATCTCCTAGGGTTAGGTTTTTGGATGTTTGGGTACTCAATAGTAAAAAGGTCAATGAGGCTCATTATAATAGCAATTCATAGGCATGTAGCACCACATCTCTTCTCAGAGATAAGCTACCATCATCTGAGCTATTTTATTTCCATTTTACATGTAAACAATTTTTAGTATTTTGTTATCAATGAATTGAAGTTTGGTTTCATTGTAGATTTGTGTTTCTACTTAAATATGTATTTTATTTTGTTCATGCATAAATCTAGATCAGTGGTATTAGAGTGGTATGCTCTTTCTCTGTGTTTTTGTGCATGTCCCCAGCGAGGTCATGGTATAAGGAGTTAGAGCTTGAACTTGTTGAACCTGTAATAGCCTTGACTTAAAAATTCATGTAATAAAGTTAATAAAGGAAAAATAAGACCAAGGTCATGGGACATGTATTCCAAGTTGAATGTTGGGAAAATCATCCTAGTGGGAATCACTTGTTGTTTATTATGTCTAAGGGGGAATTGGAAAAGGCATTGGCAAAGGCTTTGAAAAGGAAAAAATGAATTATAGGAATTCTATTTATGAAAATAAAGGAAAATAGGAGAAAAGGGAGTTGAAAGGCCATAGGTTGCATGTGAGGAGGAAATTGAAGGAAAACAAAGGGAAAATGAATAAGTTATAGGCATCAATAATAAATAGGCATCAGAGCATCATTTTGGGGGATTTTTGTCAGTTGAGTTTTGAAATTGGTTTCAGAGAGGAAAAGAGCACCAAGAGGAGAAAGAAAGAAACTAAGCAATGGAAAGTAAGGATCAAGCAAGGAAAGTTGGATAAAGCGGCTTCAGAAGGAATACTTACATGTAACAGGTTATATGTATGATTTTCAAGCTAGTTTTGGCATGCATGGTACATGCATGTGTGTATTTGATTCATTTGTTGTCATTGGCATGGGTTTTGTAAGGTTTGATAGTGGTTTAAGCCTTGTCTTTCCATTTATGAATAGCCATGGTGTGATAGGATTCATTCTTGGTTAAGCTTTGGATTGCCGAAAGATTTTTGATCCGGATGAGGTGGTCTCATGAAAACCCCAAGGGTTGGGCGTGGAGATGGTTTTCTCTAAGAAGCCCTCATCAGGTAGGTGGAGACAGGAAAATTCCTCAAGGGATCTTGATGGAATTTTGATGCATCCAATCTTGGTTTGGTTTTGTGATCTTGGGACCGATTTAGGTGAGATCACGGTAGGGTGAGGGTGGAGGTAGTTTAACCTATGGATTCCCTCTGTTTTTTATGGATTGGTTTATGCCATGAGATTATTCACATTTATGCTTGAAATATGGCATGAGGGTGATTGGATGAAAGAAAGATTTGGTTCAACCCCATTTATGGTCAGATGGTACATGGAAGTCCTTGACTTGGTTGGGTTTTGAAAATGTTAATAAGAGCTAAGATACTCTTGTATTTTTTGATTAAATGTACTTTCTATGATATGGATTTATGGTTTCTCTATCATTGTTATTAATCTAGTTGTATGCTAGTTATAAGCATGGTTTTATGACAGATTCTAGTCATAGCTCTTATAATGATTATTTGGAAAATGAATGGATATTGAATGCATGGCCTAATAGATTTTATTGCAGCTATTGTGAGATGGAATTAGACCTTCTTAAGGATTCTAAGATAAGTTTCATATCTATTTGTTCATATATGCATTCATGACCTGTAGATTTCATGTTCACTATGTGTTTGACAAAATGACTTTCATGGTTAGACCTCGTTAGGTCAAGTCCTTGTCTAAGTTTTATGTTAAAGGATTTTTCCTTATGTCATTTATAATTTATGAAGGTTCTATCAAGTTCTGGGAAGGGTATGGATCCTAGCCCTAAAAAGTGGCTCAGATTTCAGAGTCGCATGCACAAAATTGGGTCATTTAGGTTGCAGACACTGGGAAGAAGGGTTATCGATGTGACTGGAGGTTTGTAGTCACTGGATTTCCTTATTGTGCAAGCCTATGGGAGCCTAGGTCACTAAAATTCAATATGACTCAGGTTTTAGGCATCTAGAGTGGTGGATCAACTCTTGGGGGTCTTGTATCTCCTTAGGAAGGTCAGTAAAGTTTTGTTTGTTTGATTCCACTTCATTATTTGTAATTAGGGAGTTGAGTTATGTCATAGTAGCCCTCCTCTCATGTTTACCACGATAGGTCAATGAAATTTTGTAAATATGGGAGGTGGCATTACAGAGTGGTATCAGAGCATGGTTCAATACTTGGATTGTATGGGCTATATACATGTGGTTGTGCATGCATTGTCATGGTTATGGTTGTCATGCATGAGGTCATGGTATGAAGTTGGTATTGTCATGCATGATGTTGGAATATTGATATTATTATGATTACACATGTATCATGTTAATTTGGACTAATTTTGCAGATGATATAAGCCTCCCCTAAACATTATTGAGGTATGATTTTGATTATGGTATCTATTTGGTTTATCTGACATGGCATGCTTGTAGGAAGAATAGAATCAAATATGACTATTAGGCTATAATTCACATGACTCTCCCTACAGATCAATTGGGCAACAAAGAGATGATTATTCTCCTGATATAGCAGACACATTAAGGATTTTGAAGGCATAAATCAAAAGTTGTAAGGTAGACAATGACAGGTTGGTTGAGGCTTAGGAAAGACTTGCAAGGGCTTAGGAAAAGCAAGTAGAGGTAGTGA
The DNA here is from genome assembly GCA_000404065.3 of Pinus taeda. Taxonomy (NCBI): domain Eukaryota; kingdom Viridiplantae; phylum Streptophyta; class Pinopsida; order Pinales; family Pinaceae; genus Pinus; species Pinus taeda. Next base: position 321,042 of record APFE030241185.1, read on the forward strand.
CCCTTCCTATTTTTTCATACTTGCATAGACATGGACAGTTAAGGATTAGCTAAGAACATGAAGAGAAGACTAATGGGGCATATGGTCGCAGGTCTTAGTCAAAATACAGGTTGGTAATATGGAACACAGTTAGAGGTGGTAGATATTTGGGTACACCTGACAGGAGGACCAATATGTATGGGTTTCATTATAATTCCTCATCTTGGATACATCATCATCATTACCACCATCATCTTTACAGTAGGAGTAAGTACTTTCCAAAGGAGTTCAAGAAATTCAATCCTCCTACATTCGATGGAGAGATGAAGAAGTTAGAAGATGCAGAGGCATGTTTTCTTGGGATGAAGAAATTATTCAAATTGTATAACTATTTAGAGAACATGAAAGAAAAAATGGCTACCTTCAATCTTAAAGGGAAATAAAATATATGGTGGGAAGATGTGAAGAATGTCAAAGGAATTTGAGAAGAAGAGTTGATTTGGGATGAGTTTGTTGTTGGGTGTGTGTTATATTCTTTCCACAACTACCCCACGCATGGTGGGTTCACAGGGGAGGCAGTTGTGCCCCTTGTTAGGGGCTATGCAAAGGGGTAGTAACCCCCTTTCACAAGATCTAGGCTAGTGCCCTAGGAAAATAAATTGGACCCTATATTAGGTGGGTGGACCTACCTATGGTTTTGTGGATGGATTTCGCACATGATTTTGGGCATGATGGTTTTTTTTCCATGGTATTTGGTAGATCCGGTCCAGAGAACTACGGCTATGTTCTAATCCAAGGTTAATGGATTGGGTTTTATGGATTCTTTGACATGTATATATATCCATTGTAATATTAAAAGGAATATAATGAAGAATCCATATGGTAGTCCCGGTTTTGGGATCCAGGGGAAAATATCTGTGTATATCTCTTTTATGTTTGATGCTCTCGTTATTGTTTATTTGTTTTAGAATTTGTATGCAGGGAATTTCTGTATGGGGTTAAAACCTTCATTTGGTATTAGAGAAGTTTCGACTTCAAGGGGACGCATTTGCTGCTGTGGGGTTTTACTCAGGCCTGTGGTAGACCCTGTTCAGTGGGAGATATGTGGGATCAATTCTTGTGGTGAAAGAAGATGGCGAGTAGTGGAAAGATAGAGATCGAGAAATTTAATTGTCAGAGTTTTGAGTTGTGGAAACTCAAGATGGAGGATTTGCTGGTGGATAAAGATCAGTGGATCACAATAGATACGGGTTCTAAACCAATAACAATGCCAACTGAAGATTGGGTGAAGTTGGATCGAAAGGCAAAGAACATAATATGATTATGTGTCTCCGATTCAGTATCATTGAATATATTAGGGGAAGCTTCATGAAGGATTTTGGGGACAAGTTATGGACTTTGTACCAATCTAAGTCTTTGGTGAATAAATTGTTCCTACGGAAAATGTTGTATAACCTAAGGATGAAAGATGGAGACTCAGTGACAGAGCATCTGAATGCCTTTAATACTATGGTAAGCGAATTATTATATGTTGATATTAAAATTTCAAATGAGGATAAGTGCATTAGTTTGTCGTGTTCTTTACCAGATTCGTGGGATAGTCTAGTTGTTGCAATAAGTATCAACGCAACTTCCTTGCAGTTTGATGAAATAACTTCATCCTTACTATCAAAGGAGATGATACATAAAAATATGGAGGGCTAGAATGGTGACACCTTGTCTGTACAAGGATGGTCCCAGAACAGAAACAAAAATAAGTCTTCATGTGGGAGATCTAAGTTTGCAGGAAAACCTATAAAGGTGTGTTGGAAATGCCGAAAAGAAGGGAACTTCAAAAGGGACTATAAATCTAAATCTCCTGAGAAAGGAAAGGGATTTTATGATGCTCCTTTTGCAAAGGCAAAAACCACCTCGGATGAAGGTGGGGATGTGTACTTGGCTTCTTCTTCAAGTACACATTTATATCATGAGGCATGGGTGATTGAATCAGGTGCATCCTTTCACTTCACTCCCCATAGAGAGTGGTTTTGTGAGTATGAGAAATATGATGATGGTGATGTCTTCTTAGGGGATGAAAAGTAGGCTAGAATCATTGGTCATAGAAAATTCAAGTTGAATTTGCAAGGTTGAAGAATTAGAACACTTCCGGGTGTTCCACATATTCCTGCATTAGCCAAAAATCTGATTTTTGTAAGCAAGATGGACGATGCAGGTGTAAAAACAATGTTCAAGAAAGACACCTGCAAGATGGTTCGGGGAGCACTAGTATTGATGTGGGGAGTTCAGATTTGAAATCTATACAAGCTTTAAGGTAGCATTGTTATTGATGGGTTTAACAATTTTGTGGTTCCTGAAAGTGGAGTAGAGAATCTAGTGGTCTCTGGAGAAAAGACCATGCTATGGCATCAAAGGCTTGGAAATATTGGACAGAAGGGCCTTTGAATACTTCATGGTAATGGTATGGTAGAAGGTATGTCTAATTTCTCTCTGGATTTTGATTTCTGTGAAAATTGTGTATATGGGAAAAAGAATTGGCTGAGTTTCCCCTCTAGTGCTAAGAGGGTGAAACATATATTAGAGCTTGTACAAAGTGATGTGTTTGGACCTGTTTCGATTCCATCATTGGGTAAGTTTGTGTACTATGTATAATTTATAGATGACTTCTTAGGGAATACATGGATATATTTCCTCAGGAAGAAATCTAAAGTCTTTGATAGGTTTAAAGAATTTAAGGCTCTAGTGTAAAACCAAACAAAGAAGAAGATACATGTGTTTAGGACAGATAACGGTGGAGCATTTTGTAAGAAGGAATTTGAAGAGTTCTGTAAGAAGTATGGTATAGCACAGCAAAAGACTACTCCATACACACCTCAACAAAATGGAGTTGCAAAAATAATGAACAGGACGTTGATGGAAAAGGAAAGAATCATGCTCAATGATGTCGTACTAGGACAAGAATTTTGGGCAGAGACGGTGGAGACTGCATTTTACTTGGTCAAAAAATCACCTTCATCAATGTTGGAGGACAAGACTCCACAAGAGGTATGGATTGGCAAGAAACATGCTCTTTCACATCTGAGGGTATTTGGATGTGATGCATATGTACATGTTCCAAAGGAGAAAATAACAAAGTTGGATATTAAATTTGAAAGGTGCATCTTTATTGGGTATAAGGATGGTTTAAAAGGTTATAAGCTTTGGAACCCAGAAACATGGAAGGTTGCGTATAGCCATGATGTGGTGTTTAAAGAGGTGAATATTTTATTAAACATGAATTCCTACCAAAGGAAACTAAGAAGATAGAGTTTGAGCTAAAGGAGGAAGAATTAGACTCTACAACAGAAGAGGAATTAAAATATGAGGAGCCACAAACTCTAGTTGTGATAACATCAATTTGAGAAAGAAGGCAACCAGAAAGGTATAGTCCATATTCTTTCTGTTCAAATTTTGTTTTATCTATTACTGATGATGATATCCCAGAACTGTCAGGGAAGCAGTTGATTCAGAGGATGGAAAACTCTTGAAAGAGGCCGTGGTTGATGAAATTGCATCTTTTCACAAAAATGAGGCTTGGGATCTGCTGGTTGCCAGCTGGAAGGAAACCTATTGGAAGAAAATGGGTGCTTAAGAAGAAGATGAATGCAGAAGGCAAGGTGGAGAAATACAAAGCTTAACTGGTAGCAAAAGGTTATTCCCAAGTGTTGAGAATTGATTTTGGTGATATTTGTCCTCTTGCTGCCAAGGTAGCTTCTATTATATTACTTTTATCTGTTGTTGCTGCTTTGATTTTGAGGTAGAATAGATGGATTTGAAGAAATAATTTCTTCAAGGGATCTAGAAGAAGAGATCTACATGAAGAAACTTGAAGGCTTTGTGGTGAAGGGTAAGAAAGACTTGGTATGCAGGTTAAAAAAGTCTTTGTATGGGTTAAAACAGTCACCAACGATGTGGTATTAGAAATTTGATACATTTATATGGGGTAATGGCTTCACCAGAATCAAAGCAAGTCACTGTGTGTATTTTAAATTAATTGGTGACCATGTTATTTAACTGGTCTTGTATGTGGATGATATGTTCCTGGTTGGAAATGACAAAGAAATTATCTAGGATTTGAAGACCCAATTGTCCTCCAAATTCGGCGTGAAAGATCTTGGTGCTGAAAACTATATTTTGGGTATGGAAATTAAATAAGTCCGGGAAAAGAGGAAGCTCTGGTTAAACCAGAGGAAGTATGTCAAGAAAATATTGCAGAGGTTTAATATGCAGGATAGTAAACCAGTGAAGGTTCCTATTTCTGTAGGTGTAAAGTTATTTGTTGCACAGTGTCCCAAGACACAAGAAGAGGAAGAGGACATGTCCCATGTTCCATATGAAAGTGCATTAGGTAGCCTACTGTATGCAATGGTATGTACTAGACCAGATATATCACATGCAGTAGAAGTATTGAGCAGGTTTATGTCAAAACCAGGGAAGGAGCATTGGACAACATTGAAGTAGGTTTTCAAGTATTTGCATGGCACTAGTGATTATGGTTTGTGCTACCAAGGAAGACTAGGATTGGCCAGAGTTTTGGACATCTGTGGCTTTGTTGATGTAGATTAGGTTGGAGATCTATATCAAAGAAGATCTACAAGTGGGTATGTGTTTAACCTATTTGGAGGTGCAGTCAGTTGGATGAGTAAGAGACAGTCTGTAATGGCACTTTTAAATACAAAGGAAGAATACATGGCATCCACTCATGCAAGCAAGGAAGTAGTTTGATTTTAGAGATTGTGTTCAAATATGGGGTTAGTACAGTGAGCTATAAGGATAGAGTGTGATAGCCAAAGTGAAATTTTCTTGGCAAAGAACCTTGCTTATGATTCAAAGACAAAGCACATTGATGTTCAGTATCACTTTGTGAGGGATATGGTTGATGACAAAAAGATGTTGTTGGTAAAGGTGTACACTTTGAAGAATATTGTAGATGCATTGACAAATTTTATGAGCACTGAGAAGTTCTCTTGGTGTAGAGAAACAATGGGTGTTGCAGGGCTAGATTGATGACTAAGCTCTCCTGTGGAAAGAAAACAACAAGTGGGAGAGTGTTGGGTGTGTGTTATATTCTTTCCATGGCTACCCCATGTGCGAGGGGGTGGTAACTCCCTAAGTACATTGTGTTGGTTGTAGCGGATGCCCCCCCTATCGGGGGGTATGTAGGGGGGTGGTAGCCCCCTTGTACGGGATCTGGGGTAGCACCCTGGGAAAAAAGAATGGACCCTATATAGGTGGGCAGACCTACCTATGCTTTTGTGAATGGATTTCACACATGGTTTTGGGCATGATAGTTTTTTGTCCATGGTATTTTGTAGATCTAGTCAAGGGAACTATGGTTATTTTCTAATCCAGGGTTAATGGATTGGGGTTTATGGATGCTTCAACATGTATATATATTTATTGTAACATAAAATCAATCTAGTAGTCCCGGTTTTGGGATCCAGGGGAAAATATCTATGTATATCTATTTTATGTTTTATGCTCTCGCTATTGTTTATTTTCTGTTTTTAGAATTCATATGCAGGTAATTTTTGTACGAGGTTAAAACCTTCATTTGTGAGACTCTTCAAGAAGAAGTACCTATCTGAAAGGTATTATGATGATAGATCTATGTATTTTTATCATTTGCAGATGTGTTTCATGATAAATTATGAGTATACTAGTAGGTTTCTAGAGTTGTTGAGGTATGTGCCTTACCGCAAGGATAAGAAAGAAATTATTCGAAGGGTCATCAGTGGGGTGCTAATAGCATATAGATATCGTATTTAGTTTGATGAACCTCAGTCAGTGTAAGGAAGTCATCAAGAAATTGAAGTATTTTTATGAGCAATCAAATCATAAAGCTGAGCCTAAACATGATTTCAAGGAGAATGAGAAAGTTAAAGGGAAGTGGCCACCAAAGCGAGGAAGAAATTTAGATGCAGGTGAGAAAGAGAATTTTGTTCCTTACAAGAAGTTTAATACAGTTGAGAAGGGACATGGATCACAGCCCAGAGAGCATAAAAATAGAGCTAATGGTAGAGGACCATTGCAGTGTTGGATATGTGGGAAAGATCATCGCAAGAAGGAATTTCCATTGTACCAGGGTGGCAGGCCTCATATCTATAGTGCTCAAGAGGCTAGACAATTGGGTATGTTGGTCATAGAATTTCTCAGATTTATGTAGTTGTGGATAAATAGTAGACAGATCACTAGGCATCCATTATTGAGATGGAAGGCAAACTCTATGATCGAATTGTTTTTGTTTGTTATTAAACCTAGATCAAATTATAGTTATGTTAATCCTGGCCTGGTGGATAAGTGTGGTTTGAGAAAATAAGTGCATGCATATTCTTAATTGGTGTGATTGGCTACAGGTACTAAGAAGAGAGTTCATCATTAGGTAATAGCATGTTCATTTGAGCTGAATGGTATGCCTACATCGATACATCTAAATGTGCTTCCATTAGGATCATATGGCATGATTTTGGGTATGGATTGGTTGTATATCCATAGGACGAAAGTAGATTGTTATGACAAGGATATTAAGTGCCTGGATGATAATGGGGAAAAGAAAATGTTGCAGGGAAAGAATGAGCCTACATCGGTGAGGATGGTTACAACTATGTAGGCTAAGCATGGTTACAGGAAGGTGTGTGTACTATTTGCAGTTCATATTTCCAATGACAAGGGTTAGGATGTTGAGGGTGTGGAAGTCCTCAAGAGGTACCCTGTATTGAAGCAATTTCAGGATGTGTTTCCAGTAGAGATTTCAGAGTTTCCTCGCCATAGGGAGGTGGAATTTTATATTGAGTTGGTACGAAGTGAAACACTAGCATAAAAAGCACCTTATAGGATGAGCACTCTAAAGTTAGTGGAATTGAAGTTGCAATTGAAGGAAATTCTTGATAAGGGATACATTATGACATTATGACAAGTGTATCACCTTGGGGTGCACCGATATTATTCGTGAAGAAGAAGGATGGTACTCTCAGGTTATGTATTGATTACAAGCAGCTAAACAAGGCGATGATCAAGAATAGGTATCCATTGTCGAGGATGAATGACTTGTTTTATCAATTTAAGGGAGCAACAATGTTCTCAAAGATTGATTTGAGATCAAGATACATCAGGTACGCATCAAAGAGGAGGATATCTATAAGACTACCTTCTAGACCAGATATAGGAATTATAAGTGTTTTGGTTCCTTTATATTTGACTAATGCTCCAGATGCTTTCATGTGTTTGATGAATGGTGTGTTGCATCCTTATCTGGACAAGTTTGTTAGTGTATTCATTGATGCTATACTGGTATATTCTAAGAATGAGGAAGAGCATGCAGAACACTTAGCACCAGTATTGATATTTCTAAGAGAGAATCAGTTGTATGCCAAGCTTAGTAAATCTAGCTTCTTTTAGACATAGGTACATTACTTGGGACATGTGGTTTCCAAGGAAGGCAAAACAATGGATCTAGAAAAGATAAGAGCTATCATGGAATGGGAAGCTCCTAGAAATGTGGATGAGGTTAGATCATTCATGGGGTTAGCAGGTTACTATAGTCGGTTCATCAGTAACTTATCACATATTTCATATCCTATTACATAAATGTAGAGGAAAGGAAACAAATTTGAATGGATAGAGGAATGTGCAACAAGTTTTGAGCAGTTGAAGTAGTTTCTTACAAATTTTGTATTTCTCAATATTGTAGATCTAGATGAAGAGTTTCTAGTGTGTACAAATTCTTGCAAGAGATGAATTGGTGGAGTCATGATGTAGAAGGGATAGGCGGTATGTTATGAATAAAGGAAACTAAATGAGCATGAGTAGAACTATGTGATACATGATCTGGAGTTGGCAACCATTATTCATGAATTGAATATGTGGAGGCACTATCTTCTTGGCAGAATATTTTTGTTGATGAGTGAGCATAGTGGACTGGGGTATCTATTTGACCAACCTAATATAAATGCCAAGCAAGATAGATGGTTGGATATCCTTAGTGATTTTTACTTTGGGATCAGATACATTAAAGGAAAGGAGAATAAGGTTGTGATGCTCTCAGTAGGAGAGTGCAGGAAAACCATGTTGCGGTTGTGAGCTCTTATGGGACATATTTATAGGATCAGATCTCACAAGAAGGACAACAAGATGACATGTATAGGAAGCTTAAGAACATGTTACAATAGGGTACATGTGAATAGGATTTGGATTATCATCTCAAGGAAGATGGCTTGGTGAGATATCGGGACATGATCTATGTGTCATATGATAGTGAGCTCAAGAATCTTATCTTGAGGGAGTTTCTTGTCAAGCCATATTTAGGTCACCCAATATATCAAAAGGCATTGATAGCTATGAAAAAATTCTACTATTGGCCAAATTTGAAAAGGAAGTAGTATAGTTTGTTGTTAGATGTATGAGATGTCAGTAGGTGAAAGCTGAGTGTAAGCACCCAACTAGTTTTTTACATCTTATTATGATTCCAAACTGGAAATGGGAGGTAATCTCCATGGATTTCATTATAGGTTTTCCGAGGACATCAAAGCAGCATGATTCCATCATTGTTTTGGTTGATAGGTTTAGCAAGGTAACTCACTTCATTCCAGTAAAGAGTACTAATTCATCCAATGAGATAGCATAGATCTTCATCAGGGAGATTGTGAGATTGCATAGTATTCCTAAGAATATCATATTAGATAGAGATGCCAAGTTCACTTCCAGGTTATGGAAGGAATTGTTTGCAGGTTTGGGTACAAATTTGGCCTTCAGTACAACTTATCATCCGCACAAAGATGAACAAACAAAGAGGATCAACAGGATAGTGGAGGATATGTTGAATATGTATGTTATGCACCAGTAGAGGAGGTGTGAGGAGTATCTTCCATCGATTGAGTTTTCTTACAACAATGGGTATCAAGAGTTACTGAGGATGAGTTTGTTTAAGGCACTCTATGGGCAGAGTTGTAATAATCCTATCAGCTAGAGTGATTCATTGAACATGGTACTTATAGGACCATACATGTTAGCAGAAATGGAATAAGAAATGCAGGTTATCGAGAAGGATCTAAAGGTAGCACAAGATAGATAGAAAAGTTATGCAGATCAACACAAGGCACTTAAGGAGTTTCAGGTTGGGGAGCATGTGTATTTTTGCATAAAACCCAAGAAGGTCTCCTTGAGGATTGGGTTGTGTGCCAAGTTGACACCTTGGTATTGCGAGCCTTTTGAGATCCTTGAGAGGATTAGACTAGTGGCCTATAGACTTGCACTGCCTCCGACAGTGAAAGTCCATGATGTTTTCCATGTTTCATTGCTTAAAATATATGTAAAATATGTTGATCATGTGATTGATTGGTATGTATTATAGGTGGATCCAGGAGGATAATTCCATCCGGAACCTCAATGCATACTGTAGTGGAGACAACTCATGCTCTAGAATAGAGAAATCGAGCAAGTTAAAGTGCAGTGGAAACACTTTGGGCCCGATGAAGATACATGGGAGATGGTTGATTAGATGCGAGCTATGTATCCTTCATTATTTTCTGGTGCAGGAAAATACTTTTTGGTATATGTACATATTTATGTATGGTTTCTATTGTAAATACCATAGTGAGCTGTGTTATAAAGCTCTAATAACTAGTATGGTTGTCATGTTTGTCAGGATGGTTTTGATCTTGAGCAGGTTGTTCATTATAAATATTGCATCGAGCTAAGTTATAAATATCCCTAAGTAGTATGTTTCGATTTTCAATGGTCTTGTTGGTTATAAGTGTCATTGAACACCGAGGATAGTGTTCCCCTAAGGGGGAGGGGTCTATAACAACCCTGAGTTAAAAGTTCACGTAATAAAGTTAAAAAAGGAAATTAAGACCAAGTTCATGGGACACGTATTCCAAGATAAATATTGGTTAAAGTATCTTAGTGGGCATCACTTATTGTTTATTATGGCTAAAGGGAAATTTGCAAAGGAATTGGAAAAGGATTTGAAAGGGGCAAAGGCATTATAGGAATTTTATTTTTGAAAATAAAGGAAATTAGGATAAAATGGAGGTGAAAGGTCATAGGTTGCATGTGAGGAGGAAATTGAAGGAAAATTGAAGAAAATTGAAGAAATTAGAGGCATCAAAAATAAAAAGGCATCATAGCATCAGTTTGGTGCCTTTTTTCAGTTGCGTTTTGGAAATGGTTTTAGATAGGAAAAGAGCACCAAGAGGAGAAAGTAATCAAGAAAGCAAAGGACAACAAGGAAAATCAAAGGAAGGATAAGAAACAAAATGAAAGAAAGGATCAAGCAAGGAAAGCTTGATCAAGCAGCTTCAATGAGAATACTTGCAAGTAATAGGTTGCATGTATGATTTCCTAGTTGGTTTTGGAATGCATGGTACATGTATGTCTGTATTTAGTTCAGTTGTTTTCATTGGCATGGGTTTTATTGGGTTTGATAGTGGTTTAAACCTTTCCTTTCCATTTCCAAATAGCCATGATGTGATGGGATTCATTCTTGGTTGAGGTTTGGATTCCTAGAAGTTTGTGGATCAAGGTGAGGTGGTGTTAGTAAAATCCCAAGGGTTGAGGGTGGATATGGTTTACTTTGGGAAGCCCTCAAACGGTGGGTGGAGACAGGAAAATTTCTCAAGGGATGGTGAAGGAATTCCAAGGAATCCAAGCTTGGTTTGGTTTTGTGATCTCCTGACCAATTTAGGTGAGACCATGGTAGGGTAAGGTTGGATGTAGTTTAACCTCTGGATTCCCTCGGTTGTTTATGGATTGGTTTATCCCATGAGATAACACATTTATGATTGGAATATGGCACAGGGGTGATTGGCTGAAAGAGAGATTTGGTTCAGCCTGATCTATGGTCAGGTGGTATGTGGAAGTCCTTTACTTGGTTGGACTTTTCATATGTTAATAAGATATAAGTTCATCTTTTATTTTATGATTAAATTTACTTGTTATGATGTGGATTTTATTGTTGTTCTATCATTGTTATTAATCTAGTTATTTGATGGTTATAAGCATGGTTTTATGATAGATTCTAGTTATGGCTCTTATCACGGTTGTTTGGAAAATGAATGGCTATTGAATACATAACCTAATAGATGTTATTTCAGATATTGTGAGAGGGAATTATAACTTATTTATGATTCTTAAATAATTTTAAGGTATCTTTGTTCAAATATGCATTCATGACCTATAGATTTCATGTTCGCTATGTGTTTGACCAAACGACTATCATGGTTAGACATGGTTAGCTCAAGTCCTTATCTAATATTTTTGTTAAAAGATTTTTCATTGTGTCATTTATCATTTCTTGAATTTATATCAAGTTCCGGGCAAAGGTTTGGATCCTAGCCCTGAAACATGGCTCAGATTTTAGGGCCTCATGCACAAAACTGGGTCATTTAGGTTGCAATCACTAGGAAGAAGGGTTATCCATGAAACTCAAGGCTAACTCTCGCTAGATTTCCTTGTTGTGCAAGAAATTGTGAGTCTAGGTCACTAAAATTCAATATGGCTCAGGTTTTAGGAACCTAGAGTGGCGGATCAGCTCCTGGGATCCTATAGTTCCTAATGAAGGTCACTAAAGTTTTGATTGGTCAACTCCACTTCCTTAACTATACTTAGGGAGTTAAGTCATGTCATAGTATCCCTCTACTCATGTTTACCCTGATAGGCTGGTGAAAGTGGGTAAATGTGGGAGGTGGCATTACAAAACCTTTGCAAGACTAGGTTCGCTAACCCTGATGATCTCCCATGGTAGAAGAAAAGAAATATAAGGGAGAAAGGGATCCTTTGAAAATATTACTCAAAGAATCCCTCAAGCGACAAAGGATTGTGATGATGGAAAAATTTTCTCACATACTTCAGTTGATTCCCCATAGGAGACACATCATCTAGAAATCACTCTCGAGGTGCAACTCTCTTCAAGGTAGAAGTAAACTTTTACATTCCCATATTTGAAGGCCAGATAGATGCAGATGTCGTAGATAGATGATTAAATATGTTGGAAGGATATTTTTTGGTTCATTATTTTTCGAATAGGGAGAAATATTACTTTTTCACTCCTCAAATCCACCCCCCACATCAAGGACTAGTGGGAAACCTACTGTGAGCAGAGGGACGAGAGGGAACCCTCATTGTTTTTCAATTGCACCTACTTGGAATACTTTCTAAGACGCCATCAAGGAACAATATTACCCTATTAGGAGAAATGAATATAAGTACATAAAGTGGACCACTCTATGGCAAGGAAGGTACCAAGATGTGTTTAAGTTCACAAATATTTTTCATACCCTTTGTATGACGTTGGATATAAAGGATTATGAGTGGCATTGGGTGCTCAAATACCGCGACTGTCTACACAAATACATCTAGGAAGAGATGGAGTTCCTGGACATCTCCTTTATGAGCCTCATCATTGGGTAGTTATATGGGCCTTAATGCACCTCCTAGCTTAGTCAAACCAACTATTCTCACAACTTATTACATACTTTTGATTATATTTTGTTTATGAGATGAATTAGAGTTGGATATTTTGTTTTGTGGTCTAATGTGAATTTAATGCATGATTTAAGGATAAAAGCAAGGAATTTTGGCAAATAACTTGGTCAAAACTTGAATGGGACAAGGGAGAGGAATTATAGGAGGTAAATCCTCCTCATTTACTACCCCTCTATTTGAATATTCCTCCATCAGCTCAGAGTGCAGGTAAATCATGAGGACTAGAAGGCAGTCGAGCAAGTGAAAGTCAAAGCACCAATTTATCTTGAGTTTGGGAGCCGAGCCTCCCTAATTTTAAGGAAGGCATTGGAGACTTCAGACATATAAGTAGAGAGGCCTAGGACCTCAGTAGGATTCAGACTTTTTATTGTAAAACTCTACTATATTTTTGAGCTACAAGACTTGTGACAGTTTTTTATGTAATCCATTGTTTTGATAATAAGAATGATTTTTGTTTTGAGCTAGCATTGAGTTAACTCAGAGGGTTGAAGCTCTTGGGTTAGGGCCCAACCCTAGCAGCTAAGGCTCCACTTTATTGTACATGTATGCTAGCATAGATTCATGGTTTAATCGTTCATTTGCTTAAGTAGCTGCATTTCCATTACAACAGTGTAGCATAGATTGGTTGTGTTTTAGTTTGCTTCCTTTCGTGCCTTCTTTCAATTCGCAAGTTAGCAAGGAGAAAAATATCCCCATAAGGTTGTCAACAGGTGTCTCAGACTCACCTCCTCCCTCTAGTACCATGACATGAGGAAGAGACCCTTCGGCAACCCCAAAAACACAAATGTCTAGTTCTTGCATGAGCTTTGGAGTTTGTCATCTTGATTCAATACTTGGTTCATCTCATCGTTGTCTTTTTCCATCACTGTATTTCTGTAATAAGATCTCAATCGTATTCTCATTTCATTCAACACTTTCTCCATGCATAATATATGTGGAAGCTAATAAATCATGTCTTAATTAGATTATGCCAGTAGATTTCCTTACCGTCTGATCCATAACAAACCGGGTCAATCACATCAACTGCATGCATATTCATTTGAACGTTTGACTTAAGGCGCTTCAAATCTCCACTGTTGATCAATCCCACATTATCCAATGGATATCACATCACTTGATCACCAACTAGCTTGGGAAATCCCCACCGTTGATCAATCCCACGTGAGAAACTACTTACCACCTACGAAAACCCACTCCATCATTCTGTACGTTTTCCACCCTTCTATCGACACATGGCTTGATCCGTCTATTGACTTGATCTCTTATGATAAGATCTCCACCATTCATCTCCCGTTAATCCTGTTCGTCCATCTATTGACTCAACCTCATGCGATAAGATCTCCACCATTCATCTCCCATTAACCTTGTTCGCCCATCTATTCACTCAATCCCCTATGATAAGATCTCCATCGCTCATCTTCCATTAGTCACGTTCATCCCTTCATTCACTTAATCTCCTGTGATACAATCTCCACTGCTCGTCTTCTATTTCTACTGTTCGTTGATCTGACTGATCCGACGGTTCCCATGCACTGCTGCTTCATTACTTCTCCCTTCCACTAATTTCGATCTTCAATTGATCTTCCACTTGACTCTTTCTTGAACTTGATTCTGCTTATTCTTTAAATTCTACCACTTATGAGCTTAGATTTGGTTATTGAATCAAACTCCAACATTATCCGATCATCACAATACTCCTTCTAGCCATCCTCAACCACCTTCCATCCACCTGTCACGTCTACAAGAACAATTAACTTGCATGCTTGATTTTACCAAAAAATCCAAAAAAGTGAAAACATACTCAGTTTAGTTTCTTTTATTACACATTAGTTTGGTTTGATTCTCTTTACTTTTGTAACTTAGATAGTAGCATTAGGTTAGTGGTTATTTAGCAATTTTGTTTAGCACAGTTGTTTAAATGGTTAATTAGGATATGGTGTGATTTAGCATTACATGTTGTTTTCTTCATTACTACAGTAGAGTAGCTCTCTTAGAATAGATTTGCTCTTCTTCCATCAAAGAATCAAGCTTCTTCTGACCCTATAGAAGTCTTGATTGGAACCATTGGGGTCTCTCACTAGATAAACATTGACAACAAGCAAGACCTTCACTTCTACTTGAGCATATAGCACTGTCACCTCCAAGTTTGTATGAACCTCGGGCTGATAAGTAAAGATGGTAGCCCAGGAGTTGTAGCATCCTTGCTACAATACTGGCACTCATCACTCCTCGCTTGGCACCTCCTAACGATACACTGTCAAGATCAAGCATAAATTTAAATAGAAGAAGTGAGACTTTGGATATGTGAATCTAAGGAAACAGAAAGGTGCCACCAAACCGTAGAAAAAAGGACAAAGCCAAGGCAAGGTTACCTAGGACAACCCACTGAAGCCATAAGAAAATAACAACACGACAAAGACAAAGGAGGACATATGAAAGTGGTGTGAGTTCCATAACAGCCCCACTCATAACATGAGTGTCGAGATAATTAATCATTAGTGGCTGAGCTGAAGGCCTCAGATTGAGATGCATGTTCTGAATATGACTCAGAATGCAACAAGGGGAATGACAAAGGGAAGCATATTATTGAGGCGGAGCCTAGCACCACAGTTTCCACCACCAAGATCCAGAATATTGAGCTTGAAGATCCAAAAGAAGAGGAGTGTCTCTTCCACTCACATATGTGGGTGAAGGGATCTCTTCACATCAACCAACAATGTTGTCTTCCCTACAATATGAAACCCTTCACGGATGACGTATTGTGTGATTTTTATCCTCTTGAAGTTTGTGATGTATTATTAGGCCAACCATACTTGTAGAAGTGTCATGTTCTGTATGAGTCAAGGCCTCACACTGTTATTATTATTTTGGGTAGTAAGTTATACAGAATACCATAGGTAGCCCTGTCTATCACCATCTCTTTGATCTCTACTAAGTAATGTAGTAAGGTCATCTCCCAGACAAGGAAATGTGTTTTCCTTTTTATTCATTCTCAAATTAAGGGGAATATTGTGGCCACATCCATGGTCCCCACAAAGGGTTCTTCCTTGCAACATAAGAAGGTGAATAATATCGTGGAAGGATACACAAACATCTTCTCCTTGCCAAAAGGGGTACCTACACATTGTTAGGTCAATCATTTGATAGATCCAACTCCTAGGGAACCTCTACCCAATGGGACGATACACCTTTGCTCTATTATGGAAAATGAATAAATCAAGCGGTAGATCTAGGATTTGTTGCAAAAAGGACACATCCGACCAAGTTCCAAACCTTGTGGGAGCTCGATTATACTTGTACAAAAGAAGGATGGGACTTGAAGACTCTGCATTGATTACCAGGCACTAAATAAAATCATTGTTAGGAGTAGGTATCCAATCCCATGGATTGATAACCTTCTTGACCAACTCAAAGGGGCCAAGTATTTCAACAAGATCGATTTGAAGTCTAATTATCACCAGGTTCCAATAGAGGCCATAGATGTATGGAAGACTGCCTTCAAATCCAAGGAGAGCCTTTTTTAGTGGCTTGTCATGCATTTCGGGTTGAAAAATTCCCCTGCAATTTTTCTGAGGTTGATGGATGACATCTTGTGGCCCTTTACCAATTCATTCATGGTTGTATATCTGGATGACATCCTCAAGTTAAGCAAGAGTTGGGAAGAGCACTTGCAACACATTTGGCAGGTCCTTCAATCCCTACGACAACACAAATTATGTGCCAACTTGGATAAATGCACCTCCATCATGGGACAGGTCTAATATCTAGGTTACATCATTAATGAGGAAGGCATTCATGTGGATCTAGCTAAGATCCAAGTCATTTAGGATTGGTCAGCCCCAACCACTCTAAAAGAGCTTCACAGCTTTTTGGGCATTGCCATTTTTTATCAGAGGTTCATGTTGGATTTCTCTCATATCACTTGGCCTTTGAGTCAAGTTACCAGTGGCGGAGCAAAAGAAAAAAAAATATGGTCTGAGTCCCAACAGAAGGAATTCATTGAGCTAAAGCACCGCCTCTACTCTTCACTAGTACTCACATATCCAGACCTGCAACAACCACTTGAAACTGTGATAGATGCCTCTAACTATGCTATTGGTGTAGTTCTCACCTAGCAAGGGCATATGGTGACCTATCATAGTGAAACATTTACCAAAACAATTTGGAAATACTCGACCTATGATAAGGATATGTATTCCATGGTGCAGGCTTGACGATAATGGAAACATTACATTCTATGGAAGGAGGCAATAATCCACATAGATCACCGACCCCTACAGTTTATACAGACCCAAGGGAAGTTGTAGAATGATCACCATCAAAAGTGGCCCACATATCTACAAAAATCCCATTTTAATATGAAATACAAGAAGGGAAACATCAATCATGTTGTATATTACCTCATTCAGCCACCAGTTGTTGCACTAACCACTATTCTCAACTATTGTGGCCATGAGACCTCTATATGGCCATAACTATATAAAAATGATCCAGCATTCACCACCACATACAAGATGTTAGTGGATGGTAAGAAAGTTCTGGACTTCCACTTAGAGGATACATTATTATTCTACTTGATTCACCTCTATGTTCCTTCAAATGAGCATGCCAAGCTAATCTAGGAGGTGCACTATAGTCGGGTCACTGGACACTTTGGTGTGGAGAAAATCACGGTCATATTACAAAAGTATTTTTATTTGCAAAATATCTAATAAGATGTTGGAAAATACATCAGACCCTACATTTCCTGTGCCATCGCCAAGCCAACTATTAAAAAGCAAGGCTTGTATACCCCTCTTCCTACTCCTAGCCAACCCTGGGAATCCATCTCTATGGGCTATGAGTTTGGCCTTCCTTCTACCAAACATGGAAACAATTGTGTATTTGTGTTCATCAACAAATTTTCTAAGATGGCCATATTGGTTGCCTATAAGAAGAGTATCACCGCATAGGCCACTAAAAGACTCTTCTTTGAACGAGTGGGTAAATTTTTGGGTCCTACAAACCATTATATCATATCGGGATACCAGGTTCCTAAGCATGTTTTGGTCAATAATTTTGTCATTATTGCATACCAACCTCACCAAGTCGACTGCATTCCACCCCTAGACTGATGGCCAGATAGAGGTCATCAACAAGATGATTGTGAACATACTGCGCATGTACAATTCTAAGCATCCACAAACATGGGATGAGAGTCTTCCCTATGTGAAATATAGCTATAACAAATCTCTCCATAGATCGACTAGCCACAACCCCTTTGAAGTGGGCATGGGATTCAACCATTATGTCCACTTAATGTTGCATTGTCTTTTGCAACTACACAAGAGGAATCTACCCATGTTCAGTCCGACGCTGATAAAGCCACCAATTTTATAAGTGCATTCAACACATCCACAAGCAATTTTATGACATCCTAGAGAAAGCCAATTCCAAATACAAACAATGACATGATCAACATTGGGTTCCCCATGAGTTTCAGGTGGG
Organism: Pinus taeda; assembly: GCA_000404065.3. Classification (NCBI taxonomy): domain Eukaryota; kingdom Viridiplantae; phylum Streptophyta; class Pinopsida; order Pinales; family Pinaceae; genus Pinus; species Pinus taeda. The sequence continues at coordinate 339,027 of APFE030241185.1, forward strand.
AGACAAAGTTTTGTTATATCTGCAAAAAGAGCGCGTCGTTCAAGCCCATCGTAAGCTTAGACCACTTTGATACGGACCTTATGTTATCACAAAACCAGTATTGATGGCTGCTAACCAGTAAGACCTTATGTAACTATTTCAGACCAGACTTTTAGCTAAGGATTAGCCTCCCTAACCTGAGAGGGCTCTCTCAAAATAAACTATTGATTTATCTTTAAGCACAAAGAGGGCTAACTCTTGAAATGAAAATTTAGTAAACATGCTGGTTGGACAGACAACATAACATTTCTTCCATTGGCCTCATGGAGTCAAACATCTTTTCAATAAACTATCAACTACTCATTCATGGAAGTCAAGGCATGTAATGTTTAAACACTCAAAACATTTCTCAAATAACCATCAACTCGTAAGTA
>APFE030241193.1:0-42142 GCA_000404065.3 Pinus taeda
TCATTTTGGCTGTAGGAGCAAAAGTCTCCTCATAGTCAATGGCTTCCTTCTGTGAGAATCCTCGAGCCACAAGACGAGCTTTATACTTGTCTAGAGTTCCATTGGCTTTGTACTTCACTTTATATATCCATTTGCAGCTAATGGGCTTTTTCCCTGCAGGCAGATCAGACAGGGTCCATGTGTGATTTTTCTGAAGACTCTGAAATTCAGCGTCCATAGCCTGTTCCCATTCAGGTGTACCTTTAGCCTCTGAGTAAGTTTGAGGCTCAAAGGTACTGTGTATATTAGCCATAAGCGGAAAATTTACTGTAGACTGCTGAGTGCTCTTATGTCTAGAGGTGCGTCCTTCAAGAAGCTCATCATCCCGAAGATCACCAATGGTTTTAGCCCACCATTTTGGTCGAAGAGTAGAGGAACTAACATTAGGAGTAGAAGAAGAGGGGTCAAGAGCAATAGGAGCAGCAAGAGAAGCGTTATTTTCCGGAGGAAGCTCGGGCAGTGTATTATCAAACATTGGTACTGCATCATCCCTCCCATCAGGTGGACCTACCGGAAGAAGAACACTGTGAGGCTGATCTGTAGAATACTGCTCAGAAGAGGAAGACTGAAAGAATCCTCTGTCTTCATCAAATACCACATCCCGACTCAAGCTAAGACGACCAGTAGCAATATCAATTATTCTATAGGCCTTGTGGTGATCACTGTACCCTGTCATCATGAGTTTCTGGCTTTTGGAATCCAACTTAGAGCGTTTAGCAGCTGGAATCCAAGCATATGCAATTGAGCCGAATACTTTGAGGTGACTGATCTTAGGCTTACGACCAGACCACACCTCTTCGGGAGTTTTCCCTTTAACAGCCTGAGTAGGTGATCTGTTAAGGAGATAAACCGCAATAAATACTGCTTCAACCCAGAATTTGTTGGGAACATTCTTGTGCTGTAACATGGAGCGAGCCATTTCAACAACTGTGCGGTTGCGGCGTTCAACAACACTGTTCTGCTGAGGGGTGTAGGGGGTAGTGAACTGGCGTTTTATGCCATGAGTAGCACAGAAGGTGGAAAAAGCAGAAGAACAAAATTCCCCCCCGTTATCTGTTCTAAGAGTCATGATATCACAGCTAGACTCTTTTTCCACTAAGGTTTTAAACTTCTGAAATATACTAAATGCATCAGATTTATTTTTTAGAAAATAAACCCACATCTTTCTACTGAAATCATCTACAATAAGCAGAAAATATTTGCAAGCAGTGATAGAAGATGTTTTCATGGGGCCACAAATATCAACATGAATTAGCTGGAGTACCTTAGATGCGCGCCAGGATTCTCCATTCGTGAATGAAGACCAATGTTGTTTTCCAGCTTGACATGCGCCGCATACGCCCAACTGCTGAGTCTGAATATCAGGTAATCCTGACACAAGTCCTTCCCGAGAGAGCTGAGAGAGGTACTGCATGTTTAGGTGCCCATATCGCTGATGCCATAGAGTGCTGATGGGAGAAGCACGAGCTGCTAGAGCCACTCCTGGAAAATCACCGGTGTCAAGAAGTCTGTATAGACCATGATCTTCTAGGCCAACAGCAACTGTAAGATTTGTCTCCCTGTCGATAATAGAGCATTTGTGCACACTGAATACTATATCAAGCTGAGGAGAGTTCCTCATAATCTGACTGACGGACAGCAGATTAATTTCCATCCCAGGAACATAGTATACATTCAGGAAGATAAGTGTGCGTCCACCAGACTGGATTTGGGCTGTACCTCTGCCATCTACTGTGTATTTTTCACCTCCTCCAAATACCACTGAATCACTGAAAGGTGAGAAATCAATAAACCAGTCACGCCTGTAAGAGAAATGGCATGATGCACCAGAGTCAATGTACCAGGCAGATGATGGAATATGATCGGAAGACCTTTTAGCCATAAAAGCGTAAAAGGCAGAATCTGTCTGCTCGGAATGTTCTGCAACATTTGCTGTTTGATGAAGCCCTCCCTGTTTCTTCTGTTCTGAAGCAAGTCTCTATCGGCAATCTTTCTTCATGTGGCCAAATTTGTGACAGTAGTTACATTGCACAATTTTCTTCCTAGTAGGATCAAAAGACTGAGAAGAACCTTTCTGCTGAAAGGACTGAGATGACTGATATTTGGCAGCAAAGGCATTTTCTGAGGAGGCTGATGCTGTACCACTACCAAACTGTTGTTTCCATCGATCCTGTTGCATGAGTTTGGTGCATAACTCTGGAAACTTTAGATCAACATTAGTGGCAGTAATGTTTAGAGTTTCTATGAAGTGCTCATAAGATTGTGGTAGACTTTTCAGAGTGATGACCACCAGATCTTCTTCCTCCATGGTGCGACCAATGGCTTCGAGCTGATCTCGAATGTCTTTAATCTTGTTGAGATGTTCCTGTAAAGACATATGTTCGTCCATTATGATGGAGAACAACTGATTTTTGAGAAAGAAGGCTCTGCTCTTGTCGGATGTCTCATGAAGTTCCTTTAACTGTTGCTAGATCTCAGCAGCTGTCTTGCCAGAAGGAATCTGAGGTAACTAATCATCAGCGACAGAGAGCTTGAGAAGCATAACTGCCTCTCGATTTCGATCATCAAATTTGTCTTGATCAGTGCCAGCTGTACCAGGACAGAGCTCCTTTTTGAGAACGAGCTGGTCAAGACGCCTATATTCAAAAATGGTTAACATTCTTTGTTTCCAGATGTTGTAGTTTGTGCCATTGAAGCGTTGACTACCTTCCAGCATTAGATTGGTTAATGACGCCATCTGATTGTTTCTCAAGAAGATTAAGAAGAATCTGACTAATTCGGAGAAGAATCTTACAGCTGTATTAACTCAGGAATATGGTCCCAGAATGACTGTCGCTGATCTATGAAACTGCTCAGAAATATGCCAACAATATTTATTCCGCACTAGAGCATAGAAACATACCCTTCTTGCATGCAGAGATGACTCGGCCAATAACTCAGTTAAAAACATAGCTGAGAGAAATGTCACAAAAAAAAAATTATCTTATCCGCTGAATATTTTCTCAGTCACGTATCACAAAAAAAATTACGGATCATTGATTTGAGAACGCTATGACTGCAACAGACTTGTGCCACGTGTCGAACGACTGAGCAGAGATACCTGTATGGCGTTCACGCTGGTTAAAAAAACGGTGTTCCGGATCACTGATACGTGACTGCAACAAACTGTGGTGTATTCAGCGGATGCTGGTTCCGTATTGATGACTGATGATTTGGTTGAATATATGTATCACGATTTGCGTGAAGGGGTTGTCGTGCGGCTGATACGTTCACGCTGATTCAACCAAAAAAAATTTGACTGTGCGATAGACTTTCACGCTGATACCACGATAGATGTTCACGCTGATACCACAATCGACCTTTTATTGCACCCGTCCAACTGTGTCGTGTGATTCCTGGAAGCCCTGCGATTTTAATATTCGTGGTTTTGATTTTCTTCCGCCGAAAAAAAATTCGTGATCGGGTAAATAGCGCACAATGTATGGTTCCTTTTGCAGCACGTATGGGTTTATTACGTGAGTGATAGCTGAGCCACGGGCCTTTGAAGCAACAGTCCAAACCCTGTCACCGGCCTTTGAAAGAACAGTGCAAACCTTGTCACGGTATCCAGCTCCGCGTTTTGAAAAACAGCGTGTACAACCTTCACGTAACTGACTGAAAAGCAGCGGGTACCAACAGAAGACCCTTATACGAGAATAAATTTGCAAGGTTGGACCCACGAAATGGACTGTGTAAAAAAATTAGCTGGAACCACAAAAAATGAACTAACAAAGGACGAATTTGGAACAGAGAGCAACAGCTGAAGAATTATTTTGAATGATCCACTTTTGTATCGAGATAGACGACTGTAAGCTTTTATCACAGTGAGCAAAGCCGAAGCTGAGACTCAGTGAAGGCTATCTGGCTTACAGAGGAGTCGACCTTAGAACGGAATAACAGAAATAACTCGAGAAAACCTTGCTCTGATACCATAAAACAGTGCGAAACACGCATATGGATTTCCAAATGAATCCAATGAATTGATTGAGCAACAATACTCAATAATAATACAAAGATATTTACAAAGATAGAAACATCAAGTTTCTACGTAAGATTCAGTTTCATATAAGAAATTGCTAAAGAGATAAGAATAGCAACAGCAAGAAGAATGAGCATTAAACTAAATTAGAATTATTCTAATAATTTCTGGGTATTGTGGAATACATATGTCTAAGCCACCCTGCAAAATTTGAGGCTTAGGGCATATTTGATGCTACTTGAAATCAACACTCCCTCTTAGAGAGGAATGTGATCTGCTGATGCATCACCCTGTTTTGTAACATCTCCCTCTGTGTTGCTGATGTCGGACATCACTGCCCACCAACTACTGTGCAAATGTTGCATTTGTACCATTGTTGACCCTGCCACTACGGACACTACACCTGTACTGCAACCCTCTCTCATTCCCTGCCACTGTAACTGAGAAATTACTTGTTTCTGCTACTGAAATGGATTCTCTACCATACCCATCTGCTCCCTGAACTAAATGAACTTAGCTCTTCCTAGAGCCCCTGTGAGTACGCCTGCTACGTGATATCCTGTGGGGACTTACTGCAGTTGTATTGCCCCACGCTGAACACAGTCTCTAATAAAGTGACATATGATATCAATGTGTTTCGACCGATCATGAAATACAGGATTCTCAGAGAGTTTGATATAACTCTGGTTATTGTAGTAAAGTGGTCACTTCCATCCTTTTTTTGAACAAACTCACAAGCAGTTTTCTAAGCCATATAGCTTGGCACGTAGCTGCACCGACTGCCATAAATTCAGCTTTTGTTGAACTTAGAGCTACCAAATTCTACTTCTTGCTCCACCAAGAGATCATTCCTGATCCAACACTGAAGCAGTACCCAGAGCTACTTTCCCAATCTACTGAACTGCCTGCCCAATTTGCATCTATGAATCCATTCAATTTGACTTCATCCCCTCTGTAGTATCTCACCCCATATATGACTGTTCCTTGCACATACCTCAGAATGTGCATAGCTGCTACCCAATGCACTCTTTTTGGTTCCACCATGAACTGACTAAGGGTGTTGACAACAAAGCAAATGTATGGTCTAGTGTTAACCAGATACATGAGTGACCCAATGAGCTGTTTGTACAAGGTGGGGTCCACTTCCTTGTCTCCTGATGCATCTATTTTCTTCTAGTTGGTGATCATGGGAGTAGCCATCTGTCAACAATCCTCCATTGTGAATCTCTTTAGGATTTTTGTAGCATATCTTCTTTGCCCAAGGAAGATCTTCCAAGCCTAGAAAATAATGATCAACCCCAAATCCTTCACGTCAAATTTTGCTTCAAGATTCTTCTTGCCTAGATGACCCTGTTAAAAACAAGTCATCCACATATAATACCAGAATAACTGCCTCATTCTCTACCATCAAATAGTAGAGATTGGGATCAACATCACTCTTGACGAATCCCAACTGTTGCAAGTAACTATCAATTCGACCATAACATGCTCTGGGTGCCTGCTTGAGCCCATATAGGGCTTTCTTTAATTTGCACACATGACTTCTCTTTTCATGCGTTCTGAAGCCTTTGGGTTGTTCTATATACAAGTCCTCTTGTTCTATCACCCCGTTCAAAAATGCTATCTTGACATCCATCTTGTGAATCTCCCATCCCATTTGAGCTGCTAGGGATATAATGGATCTGATAGAGGTATCTCAGGCTATTGGGGCGAAGGTGTCTTCATAGTCTATTCCTTCTTTCTATGCGTACCCTTTTGCCATGAACCTAGCCTTGTACTTAGTGAAAATTTGAGAATCCCACCGGAATCAACTATTGCAGCAACTAATTAAATTTTTCCTATTTGTTAATTACTAAAACAAATTATTTACTGTTTCCTAGAAGAAATATCGAAGCTAACACACTGCAGCCTTCACTTAATTAATTAATTTGCCCAAAACAAGAATAGAACAATAGAGAAAAATACACACAAGTGACAATATTTTTTTGGACAAATGTCCCCAGAAAAACCCAATACAGGAAAACCAGTGCAACAACTCTGAGGGTTTTATATTATTAAGAAGTAGTTTATGAATACAACTCTAGATGCCCTTCTAGCAATCCAGTTACAGAGAAATAAACTGATAGGAAAACTTAGTGAGATTACCTCACTCTACTCGGCAAGCCCCGATTGATCCGATCGCTGAACCAACTGTCCCTGGATATCTCTGCGCTGACACTGCGTAGGCCCTGTGTCAACCTCAAAGCCTCTATGTCTACTCTACGCTGGGTCTACTTGCCTCCTGGAGCTCTGACGTCAACCCTCCAGGCTCAGATGTCCATTCCCTGAAAAATCTCAGACTTTTGCTGGAAGACTACGTTGCTTTTGCGTGAGCCCTTTTGGCTCTTCGTTAAGCATTGTGTGGGCCCTTCTGGCCTAGCGTCAGCCCCTCCTGGGTCTGCGCTGCCTCCTCCCGGTGTCTCTTTGCCTCTCTGCTGTGTATCCTGGGCTCTAGAGAAGATACTTCAACCCAACTATCCCTACCACTCACTGCAACAACTCACTATCGAAATTCTCTCAACAACTCCTCTGCTCTGCTTTAGAAAATCGAACTTTTGAACTATGTGTGTGTGTTTCCAAATGACCCCCAAGCCTCTTTAAATAATCTTCTCGTTGGCATTCAACGGCCCGGATTAGAAGCTAATCAATGGCTAAGATCATTTCTGCTTGATCCTTGTCTTCTTCTAGAAGTTACACCCATAGTTTATATTAATGCCCTTTAATTATTTTATTTTCCTAAGTTTAGAGTTAGGGTCCCTTTAATAATAATTAATTATTTTAATAAAACTGTTTCTAAGTGGAATTTCCCAAAACGCTTTCTGGTTCTTTGGAATACATATGCCTAAGCCTCCCTGCAAAATTTGAGACTTACAGCGCATCTGGTGCTACTAGAAATCAACACTCCCTCTTAGCGAGGAATGTGCTCTAGTAATGCCTCCAACTGAAGCATCACACTATTCTGTAACATCTCCTTTTGCGCTGCTGATGTTTGACATGCTGTCCATCAACCTTTGCACAAATGCTGCATTTGTACTGCTGCAGACCCTGCCACTGTCAACACTGCATTCGTACTACAACTCCCTCTCAATTCTGCATCCGTGCTACTACTGGCATTGCCACTGCGAATACTGCATCTGCACTCAACCCTCTCCAACTGCTACTGCTACTGCATCAGCAACGGGAAAACATCCCAAATTACTGAACTAACTGTGTTCAGTGTGATACCCCATGAATGCTGTAGCCTGACTACTACTAGTCTTTGCACTGAACCCTGAATCTACTGCGCTGTTGTTGCTGACCTCTGCTCTGTGCCATCTACACTGCTGCCAACTCTGTTCTATGCTGCCTAGACTATGTTACTCCTAGCCATTGCAACTCTCTCTGACACTCCTTGGTATCATCCAACACTAGTCCATCCTGCTACCTCTGATATGGGCTCTTGTAGCAAGGAATTGATCCAAGAGGTGGACTCCTCAAGGATCCTGCCCATCTGTAGCTCTTTCGAACTAGAACTCCAAATCAACCCACCTCCCTCCTAGAGGTATCTCGGCTGTCATGGCAAACTCCTCTTCGATCTTCGTGGGCACAACTTTTAGATCATGTTTCTCATCTTTGTCCTTCTTCCCAAGAGGACACTGTGTAGCGTAGTGAGCCAACTCACCACACTTGAAACACTTGATCTTTGAGACGTCCTTCTTACATCTTCGCTGCTCCTGCTGTCCCTTTGATGCATGGGCTGCATTCTCCTCCTCCTCCTCGGGCTTCGACCCACTGCTGCTGCTTTCGTCAAGTTTAACCTTGACTAAGTCTCTCCTCAGCTCTACTTGTTTTAGAGTTGCCCACATCTCATCCCAATTCGGCAAAGCTGCTCTGCCCAGGATACTTTGGGCAAAGACTTGCCACTCATCTGAGACATAATTGAGGGCTAGTCTAACCAACTCTGAATCTTGAGGTGTATGCCCCACATCAGACAATTCATCACTGGTCTCCTGAGGCTTCACGAGGAATGGATCCACACGCTTCCTCTTCTGCATCTGAGCAGATCTTAGCTTTTGTTCAAGGTACATCTTCCGCTGCTCGGAAGATCCCTATTATGACATAGACAATGCGTCTCACATCTCCTTAGCAGTTGCTCTGCTAGCAATGTGATAGACCACATGATCCTTAACTCCGTCGAGGATCATTCTTTTTGCCTTTGTCATCTCAACCTTGTATTTCGTCAACGGATCTGCATCTGCAGGGACAACCACCATGCTGTCGACGTATATCTTGAGGGCACGGTCATCTAGAAGGAATGACATTCTAGCCTTCTAGATGACATAGTTGGATGCTCCGTCCAACCTATCATGATCACTCAAGCCACTGATTTCCATTTCTGCCACAAATAGTAAGGCGAATGACCTCCTTTCTCCTCTGTGCTGCCGCTGGGCTAGCCTACGCACTCCCTGTTGGAGCTAGTAAAACTATTGTCCCTTGCTTCTGCTCAGTTCGTGAGAATTCAAATTCCTTGGCTAGGAATTCTTTGAGGAAGAAATTCCCTCAACTGTGCTTCTTCCTTCTCCTTTGACATCTTTTTGCCTAGCAAAACGGCTTGTAGAAAAGACAACGTCCCACCAACTCTCTGCACGTTGAGGCTTCTGCGCTGCTCCCTTCGCCCCGACAAAAACTCGATCTTGAAGCCCTTCCCTTCGTTGACTCACTCGGAGAGAGACTGCCTCGAAATTTCTGCCCTCAGGCTAGAATTGCACAAACCCTCTGGGGTTTCGAACTATTGCCTCCTGCAGTTTTTTTGAACTCCCTCTTTTGCTGAGCGCTGGGTCTTTAGTACTGTTCTTTCTTGCTTCGCCTGTAATGGTCTGATACCATGTGAAAATTCGAGAATCCCACCCGAATCAACTACTGCAGTGGCTGATTAAACTTCTCCTATTTGTTAATTACCCAAACAAATTATTTACTATTTCTTACATCAAATATCAAAGCTAACACACTACAACCTTCACTTAACTAATTAATTTGCCCAAAACAATAATAGAACAATAGAGAAAAATCCATACAAGTGATAGTATTTTTTGTACAAATGTCCTCGGAAAAACCCAATGCGGGAAAATTGGTGCAACAACTTTGAGGGTTTTATATTATTAAGTAGTAGTTTCTGAATGCAACTCTGGATGCCCTTATGGCAATCTTGTTACAGAGAAATAAACTGGCAGGAAAACTTAGTGAGACTACCTCACTCTACCCGGCAAGTCTCGGCTGATCCGACAGCTGAACCAATTGTCCCCGACTGTCTCTGCGCTGGCCCTACGTCAGGCTCAAAGGCTCTGCGTTGGCTTTGCGCTGGGTCTCCTTGCCTCCTGGAGCTCTGACGTCAACCCTCCCAGCTCAGACGTCAATTCCTCGACAAATCTCAGACTTCTGTTGGAAGACTGTGATGCTTCTGCATGAGCCCTTCTGTCTCTGCGTCAAGCATTGCGTGGGCCCTTCTGGCCCAAGGTAAATCCCTCCTGGGTCTGCGCTGCCTCCTCCTTGTGTCTCTTTGCCTCTCTGCTGCTTATCCTGGGCTCTGGAGAAGATACTCCAACCCAACTATCCCTGCCCCTCATTGCAACAAATCACTATCGTAATTCTCTCGGCAGCTCCTCTACTATGCTTCAGAAATTCGGACTTCTGAACTCTGTGTGTGTGTTTCCAAGTAACCCTTAAGCCTCCTTAAATAATCTTCTCGTTGACATTCAACGACCCAGATTAGAAGCTAATCAATGGCTAAGATCATTTCTACTTGATCCTCGTCTTCTTCTGGAAGTTACACCCACAGTTTATATTAATACCTTTTAATTATTTTATTTTCCTTAGTTTAGAGTTAGGGTCCCTTTGAAAAAATTAATTATTTTAATAAAACGGCTTTTGTGTGGAATTTCCCAAAACTGTTTCTGGGTTCTTTGGAATACATGTGCCTAAGCCTCCCTGCAAAATTTGAGACTTAGAGCACATCCGATGCTACCAAAAATCAACATACTTCGCTATACTGCCATCTGTAGCATACTGGATCTTGTAGATCCACCTTGATCCTACCACTGATCTATCCTCTGGTCTAGGTACTACTTCCCAGACATCATTCCTCATGATAGAACTATACTCTTCTACCATGGCATCCACCCAAACTTGGTGTTGAATGACTTCCTAAAAGCTAGAGGGTTCTTCAACCTGTGCTACCAAGGCCTAGTATTTGTCAAGTTGTCTACGCTGCCTCTTCCCGGTTCTATGAGCTCCAACGAACTCCTCTGCATCCCTCAGCGTCTGCCTTAATTTCCTGCTAGTTCTACCACTGGCGATGGGAGGCTCAATGAACTTCTCCTGGTCGTGTCATTCCATCCGCTAAGAGCTATGTGAATTTCCTTCTTCTGAGGAAATGCTGGTACTGGTTACTGTACTCGATCCAGGTGTCTGTCCCCCTGCTTGTCCTCCTTGCTGCCCCTACTATTGCTAGACTAATGGAACATCTACTGACTAACCTTCTGCTAACATCTCTCGAGATTTCATGGAAGCTCTATCCTCAATGAACTTCACATCCCGTCTCATTACAATCTTCCTGCTGCTAGGAATGTGGATTCTGTATGCCTTTGAGGTCTCTTTATATCCTATAAGGTACCCCTTTCTGCAGTCTGATCCAGTTTAATGCGTTTTTCGTTTGGAATGTGACAATATGCCACACTTCCAAAAATCCAGAGATCTCTTACTTCTGACTTCTTCCCTGTGAAGACACCTTCAGGTGTTTTCTTCCCCAACGCTTTGTGAGGAGTTCTATTATGGATATATACTGTTGTGTTGCAAGCCTCTGCTACTCCATTCTTCTCTGGATTATATGGAGCTGTCCATTCTCTTTTGATGCCCTCCTTTGCGCAGAAACCTGTGAAGTCTTTGTCTGTATATTCTCCACTATTATCTGAACGCAATACCATTATCTTTTTCCTTGTCATGTTTTCAACAAGAGCCTTAAACTCTCTGAATCGATCAAAGACCTCATCCTTGGTCTTTAAGAAATAGATCCATGTTTTTCTAGAGTGATCATCAATAAAGGTGATGAAGTATTTGCTACCACTAAGAGTTGTTGTGGACATTGGACCACAAATATCTGAGTGTATCAATTCCAATACACATTTTGCTCTATTGTTGCCTCTGGAAAAAGCTGCTTTAGCATACTTCCCTAGTATGCATCTTCTGCATAAATCATCATGTTTAGTACTAAGGACTAGAACTCCTGCAACAGACTCTCTGAGCATCCTCAGTGCTCCATGGTGTAAGTGTCCCATTCGCTTGTGCCATAATTCATTCAGTTGCTTTTCACCAATACGACTGTTGCTTATTAGTGCCATTGGAGATTCGAGTTGCAACCTATATAGTCTGTTGCTTCGAGCTCCAATTTGTCTCTTCTTCTTCCAGCTTGGATGTTTGACGTAGATTTTCTTTCCAATAAAGTATACATCGTATGCCTTGTCTTGTAACTGGGACACTGAAATCAAATTCATTCCTAACACGGGTACATGCAAAACATTGGTGGCTAGGATGTTGGTTCCTGCTTCCCTCTGAAATGCTATGGTGCTTCTCCCCACTGGAGTGCACTTCGTTCTGTTTCCCATCGTTCTTCTTGATAGCTCGAGAAATATTCTCGTACTCTAGTCATATGCGCTGAAGCCTCGTTATCAATGTACCAAACATTTGCTAATGCTGAACTTGCTAAGCATGCAAATTCTTCTTCTAATCTGGAAGATAATTCAGAGACATCTTGAGTTTTCCATCTTTGTGCTATTTTTCTAACTATCTCTGACACTATCCTTCACCAGCAACTGCTGCAAGAAAAACTGTCTTCTCTTGGAGACTACTCTGCAAGGAAAAATACGCTGCAGGTCCTGCCTTTGGAAGTTTTCGAACTGGAAATCGAATTTCTTTGTTGACTCTCTCAATGAAATCAATTTCTCCTTAGACTTCGTCCTTTAGGTCTTCGAACTGCGCTGTCTCTTGGGGTTTCGAATTGTCAACTCTACTGGAATTTCGAACTCCCTCTTCCTTTATGCTTCTGAGCTCTTTTGCTCACGATCTCTGCTTTGATACCATGTGAACATTTCTAAGTAGAAATCCAACTGCAGTGTTTAATATTATTTCTTCTACTTATTTTTTCAGAAATAAGTTATTCACTGTGTTTCTACAACAAATATCAAAATAAATTCTACTGCAGCCTTCACAATTAAAATACTGCGGAAAGTGAATGCAAAGAGAAATACTAGTATAAGTATAACCATGATGACACAGTTATTTTTGGACAATTGTCCCCGCAAAAACCCATTGTGGGAAAACTGGGGCAACAGATGAGGATTTCTTTATTATTCTTCAGCAAAAATGTCATGTACAAGATGCAACCAACAGAATAGAAGACGATTCTCTGTGAGAAATTTTACAGACACTTCTCAATGAGTTTCTGATCCAAGAGAGGACCTATTGCCCCCTCTGTGTCTCACTGCGTCAGCCCTTGCGTGAGAACTACGCAGTCCCAACGTCACACTGTCTCTGCACTGCCCCTCCTCTGCGTCACAGCGTCTGCGCTGTCCTACCTCTGCTCTACGTCTTCTGCTCCTGACCTTCAGACTGATGCTGATACCCTCTCTCTCGCCTTCTCACTTGCAACTCTCCCTCTGATTTGATTTTCTCTTGCCGAACTTTGACTGGTGAGAAAATGGATCTTACTGGGGTAACTGAGTATCTGCCTTTGGTGTTTTTTCCAAATGCCCCTCGATATCCTTCTTATAATCTTCCAGTTCTGAACCAACGACCCAGATTAGATTCTAATCAATGGGTCAGATCATTTGGACTCGATCTTCGTCTTCATTTGGACGTTACACCTGCTGTTTAGATTAATACCCATTAATTATTTTAATTTCGTAAGTTGAGATTTAGGGCCCCATTAAAAATAATTAATTATTTAAATAAAATTGTCTCTGGGTGGAACTTCCCAAAATGATTTTTGGTTATTGTGGAGTACATATGTTTAAGCCTCCTTGCAAAATTTGAGACTTAGAGCACATCTGATGGTACCAGAAATGAACACTAAATTGAGCTAAAACCCTAATCTGAAGATTTAAGGCTAAATACTTGACAGTTTTGCAAGCTTAAGGTCTCAAAACTCATATTTTTCAAGTGGCAACATGATCCCAAAATTTCAACAAATTTCAACCACAAGATCTTCAAGGCCTTGGGCCTAGGGTTTGACCTCTAAACCCTTGTTTTTCTTCAGTTTTTCTACAACAGTGAAATCGATAATCTTTAAAGTTTAAGCCTTAAAATCACATTTTAAATGGTCAAAATCAATTAGAATTGAAAAACCTAAATTTTCACAAGTTTTGGCCTCTTAGGCATTGCAAATTTGACCTAGATCTAACTTTTTTGCTTGCTGGAATTTACTGCATAACTGTAAAGTTCAGGTCTGAAATATTTTGGAAGCATATACTTCATAAGGATAAAAAATTTGGATTCTACATTTCTCATACGTTTTTACCATTTTTAGGTATTTTTGGCATTATCTCTAGTATTTTTAGCTTGCTGATTTGTTATTGTTTCATTGTTGTAATAAACATATCAGTTCTGAAATTTGTTGAAACACACTTTCTAAAAGCCCTAAAAATTCAAATTTTCGAGTTCTAGTGCATTTTTACTATTTTTGGCATCTTTAGATGAGTGATATGTGGTTGTTTATTGCTGTAAACTAAACAATTAGATCTGAAATATCATTGAATACATCATTACAAAGTGGGCTAAACAAGTCAATTTACATTTGCTAGTCAAAAAGAATTTTATGTTTCATGTGTAAGGCAAATTTCATGATTTGAAGTGATTTTCTCGTTGTTGTTATAACATTGATAATGTCTGAATTTTCTGAATTTTTTACTGCTGATATAAATTGTCATAGATCTGAAAATGGCTTATCTCATCTTTGCGCTCAAAATCTAACATCGATCTTGTTGATTGGCATAATATCTTGTGTTAATAATCACTGATGGATAAGTTGGTTACTTGAAATTTACACTTGTAGCTCTTAGCATTCATTTTGTTTAAGATTGTATCACAACATTGTTAAGTACTCTTGCATTAAGACAAATTTCACATAAGTACTTAAGTAACTTAAGCAATCTTAACTCAAGATAATCAGACCCATAATCTCTTGCATAAGCATACTAGATTAAGGTTGCATTTATAATTTACCTCCTAGAATAAGCTAGGTTAATAGAGTTATAGGGCAACCCATTTCACTTAGCTTGAGGGGCCTTAGAAACTCTTCGGTGGTTAACATGGTGACCTTGCAGTTGTCAGAGCCACAGTCTTTGCAGCGCTGGAGAATCGGGTGATAGGAGCATAAGAAAATTTATCGTTAATCAAGCCCTAGCCGGCTTCTTGTTGGCCTCCTTCCCACAACCTACCTTGGAGCCTAGCTTCAAGATAATTAAGGGAAGTTTACATCTAGATTACACATTTAACTAAAAATAACCAAGATCTCTGCATCACACATAGGTCATAGGTTTGTATATCATGCAGGTTAGTCAATCATCTTAAGCAACGGGTGTCCATCTGGTCATTTGGTTCCAATTTACTATAAACAAGAATTGGTGACTCCATTAAGGCACTGGTTTCAACTTTAAAATCTAATCTAATTAATAATCTTGCTCGAATTTAACCAATTGTCTAGGCCACTCATCCGTGTTTCCCAAACAAGTTGGTTTCCAACTTGTTTTCCTTCATGTCATTCCATAGAGACTACCCCCCATAGCCTGTTGTTGGGAGACAACTAGAATGGAGTGGGTGGGGATCAGAGTGACAACCCCGGTCCTAAGCATTGTCATGGTGCCTGCACAATCCGGGAGATAACACCTCCTACACTCATATACTGAAGTGTGGGCTTCCTCATATTATCTACCCTTGTACCATGGAATATGGCCTGGGGCTTCCCCTTCACCCCCATTTAATTCCATCACTATATCACATGGCACCTACCATTTGATGGATGTACTGTGGACATGTCACCCTCTTTAGAGGCTGAGACCACCTAATAGGGTCATTGGTTAACCCCCTTTTGAGCTTGGAGAAACCTATACATGCCAAAACCCACTATGGAAAGGCATGCCATTATGTTGATTTAGGGTAGCATCGGATGTGCTCTAAGC
The DNA here is from genome assembly GCA_000404065.3 of Pinus taeda. Classification (NCBI taxonomy): domain Eukaryota; kingdom Viridiplantae; phylum Streptophyta; class Pinopsida; order Pinales; family Pinaceae; genus Pinus; species Pinus taeda. The sequence continues at coordinate 15,304 of APFE030241193.1, forward strand.
CTCAAATTTTGCAGGGAGGTTTGCGCACATGTATTCCAAAGAACCCAAAAAGCGTTTTGGGAAATCCCACCCAGAGACGATTATATTAAAATAATTAATTTTTTTAATAGGGCTCCTAATTTTAAACTTAGGAAAAATAAAATATTAATGGGTATTAATTTAATCATGGGTAAAACTTCTAGAAAAAGACACAGATCAAGCCAAAACGATTTGAGCCTTTGATTATGATTTAATCTAGGTCGTTGGTTGTCCAACAGGAAGATGTAAGAAGGGGCTTGAGGGTCATTTGGAAGACACACTGAGAGATCGAGGAAATCGATTTTCTGTAGTGAGAAGTTGTCATGAGGAAAAATCGATTGAGGACATTTCTTGCAGCAGAGGGGTAGTGAGAATCCGGAAGAAGGAATTTCCGGAGAGTACGAGGTAGAGGGAGAACAAAAAGACATCCAAAGGAAGGCTGATGCTGGCCCACGGAGTGTTGACGCAGAGGTAGCGCAGTCCTTGAGGGGAAGTTGAGTTTCCTGCTAAGGGAAAGTCAAAATTCAGTTGCCGGAAGCCAAGGTGTGAGTCCGGGAGGCAGAAGATCGATTTTCTCAGCCAACAGAGGATCCGAAAAAGGGGTAGTGTAATACCCAGCAGGAGTGACGCAGAAACTGTCGGGAGTGACACAGTTCTGCGCAGAGGGTGACGTAGAGCCTCCAGTTCAGCAGGATCAGTCACTGATTCTCCAGTGACAAGGTAAGATCATTACACCAGTCTCTTGTTCAGTATTCTCTCTATATCAAATTGCTAGTTGAGCATCCTAGAATTGTACTTAAATTTTTTCCTGCATAATAATAAAACCCTTAGAGCTGTTCCATCGCTTTTCCCGCATTGGGTTTTTCTGAGGACTGTTTTCCAAAAATAATGGTGTACTATGTGTTTCTATTTTCGTTGCTCAGTTTCTATGTTTCAGAATCATATTTAATTTGGTGTAGGCTGCTTCAGTAATTTACTTCAATGTTTCATGAAGAAATCCGAAATAAGTTTGTAATCTAATTTACAATCTAGGTGAAGTAGGTTTAGTTGGTTGCAGTAGGATTCCTGAGATTGCTAGATCTAGGAATTTGCACATGGTATCTGAGCTATTGATGTGAAATAGGGAAGAGCAGATGTAGCATTGAATCAAGGGCCAACTTGCTGCAACAAGGAGCAATTCGAATCCCTTGAGGGATTGTGTAGTTCTAGCCAGAAGGGTTATATTTTCGTGTGTCTCTCTCTGAGTGAGTCGATAGATAGGTAAGACTGCCAGATCGAGAATTTCCCAAGGCAGAGGGAACCACGCAGAGGATTAGCACAGAGCTAGAGGGATGTAGTTTTCTGCAAGCTAAGTGCTGGGCAGAAAATCCGTCGGAAGGAAGAAGCAAATCGCATAGTGAGGGAATACTTCCTCAGTGATTTCTTGCCGAGGAAATCAATATTTCTCAGTTACTTGGAAAAAAAGGTGCAACAACTTACCATCTCCATCAGGGAATGCGTAAGCGAGCCTAAGAGCTATGCAGTAGGGACAAAGAGGGAGTTGTTCGACAATTTTCGGAAGATATGGCAACCTGTGGCTTGAGGGATCAGGACAGGTTGGACGGGGCTTCCAACTATGTCATTTGGAAGGCTAGAATGTCTTTCCTTCTAGATGAGGATGCCCTCAACACGTATGTTGATAGTGTGGTAGCTGTCCCTGCGGATGCAGATCTGCTGAAGAAGTACAAAGTTGAGAAGGCGAAGGTGAAGATGATGATCCTGGATGGAGTCAAGGATCATGCTGTATGTCACGTTGCTAGAACAGGGATTGCTAAGGAGATGTGGGATGCCTTAGCCACATTGTATTAGGAATTTTCCTAGCAGCAGAAGATGTACGTGGAACAAAAGTTGAGATTTTCTCAGATGCAGAAGGGAGAACGTGTGGATCCATTCCTCACGACATTGAAAGAGACCCATGATGAGTTGTCGGCTGCGGGGCATACACCTCAGGGTTCAGAGTTAGTGAGACTGGCTCTACATTCCGTCTTGAATGAATGACAAGTCTTTGTCCGAAGTATCTTGAGTAGAGCAACATTGCCAAATTGGGACGAGATGTGGGCAACTCTGAAACAGGAAGAGTTGAGGAGAGACCTGGTCAAGGTCAAACTTGACGGAAGCAAAAACAACAGTGGGTTGAATCCCAAGGTAGAGGAGGGGGATAACACAGCCCTTGCATCAAATGGACAATAGGGGCAACAGAGATGAAAGAAGGATGTATCCAAGGTGAAATGTTTCAGATGTGGCGAGATGGGCCATTATGCATCCCAGTGTCCCTTGAAGAAAAATGACAAGGATGAGAAGCATGATCCTAATGTTGAAGTCACAAATATTAAACGGGATGAGTTCGCCATGACAACCAAGATACCTCCAGGTGGGAGGTGGGATGATATAGAACTGTAGTTCGATAGAGCTACAGATGGGTAGGATCCTTGAGGAGCCCACCTCTTAGATCATCACCTTGCTACGAGAGCCCACGGTCAGTAGTAGTGAGATGGAGTTTTCAGTTGGTGCCATGGAAAGTTGATTCCATAGATGCAGTAGTTAGTAGCGCCAGAACGTGAGCAGTGCAGAGCAGAGAGGCAGCAGTGCATGAAGTCACAATGCAAAGCTTCAACAACGCAGTGACTTTAGAAGATAGCATGGGACTAGCAGCAGTCAGGGTTTTAGCACTGAGGTGTATCTACTGGATACTTGTCTAGTTTTGGGTAATTGCTGTTGCTTTTCTCAGCGATTGAGTTGCAGTACGGATGCAGTGTTGGCCGTCGTAGTGCTAGCACCATAGTAGTTGCAACGTTTGAGAGGGAGCTACAGTACAAATGTAGCATTGGCAGTGGAAGTGTCAAAGGAAACTGCAGAGTAGCAGTAGCAACGCAGTAGGTTGTAGATAGCATGTCAGACATCAGCAACGCAGAGGACGATGCTTCAGAGTCAGAGCAGTATGCAGTAGAAGTGTATTGCTACAACACATTCCTTACTAAGAGGGAATGTTGATTTGGGGTAGCATTGGATGTGCTTTAAGCCTCAAATTTTGCAGGGAGGCTTGGGCACATGTATTCCAAAGAACCTAGAAAGTGTTTTGGGAAATTCCACCCAAGGACGATTATATCAAAATAGTTAATATTTTTAATGGGGCTCCCAAGTCTAAACTTAGGAAAATTAAAATATTAATGGGTATTAATCTAATAATGGGTGAAACTTCTAGAAAAAGACATGGATCAAGCCAAAACGATCTGAGCCTTTGATTATGATTTAATCTAGGCCATTGGTTGTCCAACATGAAGATATAAGAAGGGGCTTGAGGATCATTTGGAAGACACATTAAGAGATCAAGGAAATTGATTTTCTGATGTGAGAAGTTCTCAAGAGGAAAAATTGATTGAGGAGATTTCTTGCAACAGAGAGGCAGTGAAAATCCAGAAGATGGCGCCAAATCTTGCTAATTCCGTTTCACAGCACAATTATAAGCTGAAGTTAGTCGACCGACTCTTCTCAGGCAATGCTGAATGCTTGCGATATTAAGGAGCAAATACATAAATAGTTAGATGTTATATTTAATTTTAGAAATAGTTTTATTTTATTTTTACTTAGAAAAAGGACGGTCATTTAAACCGCATCCTGAATTTTTGTAATAAGTTGTTTTTAGTTTTAGTTAGTAGTATTTAAACCCTTCTCATGCATTTAAAGAAGGGTCTAGAAATTTGTCAAAAAATTGTCCTTAGAACATGCACTTTTGCACCTTCCGAGGAGGTTTTGATGAATGAATGGAACAGGATTTGTTAATGTTTGAATTTAATATCTGCTACTGATGTTGCACTTTTGTACTCTTAATGGATGTTAGATCAAGGAGAGATAAATCATTGTCGCGTGAAGCTCATGAGTAGGACTAGTTATAAATGGTACTTTTATCTCTTAACCATTTATGTTTATGTGTTAAAGTGATATTCAGTTTTAGTTGTTTATATATTAATGTGTGAATGCCTGAGTTATCATTTGGCACTTTTGTACGGTGATAGCTATTTATTTATGCTTAATGTATGAATAGCTCATTATATGATATGTTTTTCAGAACTGTTTCGTCTAACTTTTTATACGAAGTGGTTCATCTTTATTGAATTCTTTTCTCATAATAGCTGAATGATCTTTATTACCAGTTGTTATTGGAAATCTTTTTAGATCGCATAATAGAAGAATTACACCTCGGGTTAGTATAGACTTAGATGTTTTCTGCTTATTAGAATGCAATAGCATAGCACTAGATTAAAGTTAGAATTAGAACATCTTAATTAGGAATCATTAGATCAGAAACATCAAATTCTACACACACACACTCATAAATTGAGAAACTGGTCCCATATCCCTAGTCGGACCCGCTATACCAAACGGATAAGGCGCTGCCAACCAAGGTCCGGACCGAGCAGGTATCCCCCTTGTTGTAGACCCGATTTTCGGGGCTTCAACATATTTGGTGCTAGAAAGAGGGCTTGAACTATGAATGGCAAGTAAATCTAAATCTAAATACCATTCTGAGAGTAAATCGCCCTCACCATCTCCCTCGACTTCTCCATTACACTTAAACCCAGAGTTGGAAGTCGTTGGAGCATCAACCGCTGCTACAAACCCTGACATTTCAGAAGAATCTACTATTGAACCTCCTGAAGTCGAGTCTCTGATTCACAAACTTCAGCGATTTTCTATTTCTCCTCAAAGATCTGATAAATCTCAAGGTAGCGTGACTTCGCAATATAACCCTGCTCATCCCCTGACCAGATTAAAGAGTGAAAAGTTTGACGTTCAACCAACCAAATTACCTCTACCCAAAAGAAAAAGAGAAAGGAAATCACCTAAAGAGTCCGATAGTGAGACTCTTTCATCATCATCATCCATCTCAACCTCTCCACCGCGAAGTCAACCATCCACTCCTCCACTTCAGATCATCGTTCATCCACCCACTGGAACCCTCACAACTCCTCCTAAATCATCTGCAATCGTAATACCCTCATCTTTCCAACTGCAGGGATCATCTTCTGCACTTTCCTCTGTTAGTAGATCAACAATGGCCCAAACTCCATGGAACAACCCTGGGGCAGTCTTAATGCCTGCACCCTTGAGTCAATTACCAGCCCATCCTGAGAAATGGCTGCCTAAGTTTAATCTTGAGGCAGGCATGCTAGCAGAAAGAACATATAATCAACTTTATGCTATCCATTAATCTCAACGGGGTGACCAATGAAGATGTTGTTGTTCGGCTTTTTCCTTATACTCTGCAAGGAATAGCCGGATCATGGTATTTCTCATTACCCTCTGGATCTATCACTAGTTGGGATGTCTTCCAAGAACAATTCCTGACCAAGTTTGGTGATGACAGGTCTACGACAATGCTAATCAATGACCTATCCAACCTTAGGGCCGAATCAAGGGAACCTATCAAAGATTTCAATTTACGGTTCAATAAAATCTTAAACAAAATTCCTACTGCTTCTCAGCCTGGCGAAGAAGTGCGAAGTGAATGGTATATCACTGCTTTACCATTGAACATAGCAATCTTCGTGGACAGGGCTAATAAAACAACTTTAGCCGAAAACATGGAAGAAGTAATAGCAGTAGAGAAACGTATAATAGCCCTAGAGAAGAAATATGCGATAGAGGAACGAAAATCCAAGAAAGTCACCTTCAAAGAAGATTCCAAGAAGAAACAAGCGAAAGATCCATTCGATTTGGAAGGATTGCAAAAAGTTCTGAAGACCATGTCCAATGAAATGGTTGACATCAAAAAGCAAGTAGCAGAAACTTCTTCAAAAAATCCCTACAGAGCTTTTAAAAGAAGCCCTTCAACGGATTCAAAGCCTCCCAATGCTATTTCAAATGCTGAATCCGAAGAAGAGGAAGAGGAAATTGCCACTGAAGGGCAAACCGATGAAGAAGAAGTTGTAGAATTTCAAGGAATGTGGGATTTCATCCTCCCATAAGAAGAAGATCAAGAAGTATTCCCAGTTAGCGCACAAAGTAGAAATCAGCGTGATCCTCCCCAAACTATCCCCAAGCCAAAGAGCGCAAGCTCTGCAACAAAGGATAAAGTCGCAACAAAGAAAACGACATCTAAAGCGACTCAAACCAGCCCAGTCCAAACAGATTCATCAACTCCATCTAAAACGCTGATCGTTCCGGATGAAATGGAGTACAATATTATAGAAGACATGAAAAAGACTAGGGCCAATATCACTCTTTACGAATTGAGCAAGTTAAAGCACCAACAAAAGATAATATTGAAAGAATTACATGCTGTGCCAGTTGTACCTTTGCCGGCCGCTGTACTTTCTCAAGCTTCCCATAACATGGGAAGACCTCCAACTAATGCAACCAACAAGATTGATCCAATTGACATCGCTTTAATTGGAGGAAGATCGAAATCTCATACTCCCCGTTTCTCCTTACTTATGAAATTTTCAATAAGAATGTACATAATTGCTTAGTGGATTTTGGAGCTTCATCGAATATTTTACCAAAGTCCATATGTACTAAGTTAAACGTTCAACCACAGAAATCCGCTGTGCGCATAGTTCAGCTAGACTGGTCGCAAGTCGAAGTGATTGGCGAACTAAATCAAGTAACCATAAGGCTGTCATCCAACCCAAAGGTATGTCAAGTTATTGACATTTTAGTTGCTGATATTCCAGAATTTTAGGCTTAAATCTTAAGCAGGATTGGTCAGAAAAACTTCATGGATACTCGCAACTGACTGGTCGCACATGTGGCTGCCCTACAATGGTAAACCAAATCAAATAAAAGTTGAACGATGAACTACATCAGAAATACATAGTAACGGAATTAGAGGGGAAAATGAACCAGTAGCATATAACAATAGCATTATTGGCAATTACTCAGTGGATTCTTCCTCGGCAATTTTAATGCTCATACGTCACCTTTCCTTAGAACATTCTGTTTTATCCATGTCGAAATTTTTTCTCAAACGGATAGTTCAAAATGTATCAATTTTTTAGATAGTCCTGTAAATAAATCTTTGTTTTGGAAATTATTTTTTGATGGTTCTAAATCTAACGAAAGAGCAGGAGTAGGATGTGTGCTAATTAGTCTAGAAGGAGATAAAATTATGTTAACATGCAGACTCGAATTTGATTGCACTAACAATACAGCAGAATATGAGGCTTTAGTCCAAGGATTGTACAAAGCAATCGGGTTAGACGTCAAGTACCTCCAAGTTTTCGGAGACTCTGAAATTGTAGTCAGACAGGTACGTAATACTATACACTGCTTATCAGGTCATTTAAAACATTATCAATCTTTAGTTCAAAATCTGACTGAGCATTTTATAACATTTAATATTTCATCAATTCCCAGACTCCAAAATGCAAGTGCGGACCTTTTAGCCAGCGTAGCTTCTAAGTTCATTCCTTCAAAATATTTTAGTCCAAATAGATTCTCAATAGAATTAATCTTTAGACTCTCTATTCTTGATAACATCACAAATTGGAGAATATTCAACGACGATCCTGATATCGTGAATTTTCTCACATCTGAAGGATCCTACTCCAATCAAATAATTGAGGAAGACCAACATGATCGACAATTGCAACAAGATAGCACTAACAATGCTATACTTAAGTCAGTGGTCAAGTTAGAAGACCTGTATGATTTGAAAGATTGGTTTAAAAGGTCTACCAATTCAAAACTCCAAAGTTCAACTTTGAATTACGAATTAGTAAACCTAGGAACCGATGCCAAACCACCAAACATTAATCTAGGCCTCGGCCTAGCTCTTGAAGAAAAATCAGCGTATATTCGTCTTTTGAGACAATATAAAAACGTTTTTGCTTGGAACTATGATGAACTCAAAACATATGACACTTCCATCATCCAACATACTATTCCAATGATCGATAATGAAAAACCTGTCCAACAAAAATTGAGAAAGATCCATCCCAATTTAGAAAATCAGATAAAGACTGAACTCAATAAGTTATTGAAAGCCAAAATAATCTTTCTCGTCAGACATTCTAAATGGGTTTCCAATATGGTACCTTCTAGAAAGAAAAACGGAGATATTAGAATTTGCATTGACTTTCGAAACCTTAACAAGGCCTGCCAAAAAGATAATTTTCCTTTACCACCTATGGAACAAATATTGCAGGCAGTGGCGGGCTCAGAATTAATGTCTTTCTTGGATGGATTTTTAGGATACAATCAAGTGTTGGTACATCTTGATGATCAATTAAAAACCACATTCTGAACTAAATGGGGCACATACGCATATCGAAAGATGCCATTTGGTTTGATTAATGCTGGGGCCACATTTCAGAGAGCCATGGACATCGGATTCAAAGGTTTAGTTAATAAATCTGTAGTAATTTATTTGGATAATATAACCGTGTATTCCAAGAAATGAAGCAACCATCTTAGAGATTTAAAACAAATCTTCCAACGTTGTTTAAGGTATGGAATTTCACTTAACCCGAAAAAATCTTTTTTCGCATTAAGTGTAGGGAAACTTTTAGGATTCATAGTGTCAAAATCTGGAATTCACATCGATTCTCACAGAATCAAAGAGATTTCTGAAATATCCCTACCTCACAACAAAAAAGCCATGCCATCTTTCCTTGGTTAGATCAACTTTGTAAAGAGATTTGTTCAAGATTTTTCAAGAATCGTGTCTCCTTTACAAGCCATGATTAAAAAGAACTCAAATTTTAAATGGGGCCAAGATGAACACGAAGCATTCAACCTAATCAAACAAGCTATTATTAATGCCCCATCTTTAGCAACTCCAAATTTTTCAGAGCCTTTTGTTTTATATACATTTGCCTTAGATAGGTCATATGCTGCGATACTCACTCAAGTGAATCAAGAAAAGGCGGAAGCCCCAATTGTTTATTTTTATTTTTATTTTTATTTTCAGTTCAAATTTACAGGTTGTTGAATTAAATTATTCAGATGTGGAGAAACAAGCTTATGCTGTTTTCAAAGCAATCAAATATTTCAGACCTTTTCTACTCAAAACCCATACTAAAGTTATAGTACTGTTTCCAGCGGTAAGGAATCTCTTAGTACAGAAGGATGTGGGTGAGAAAAGGGCCAATTAAGTTACTGCCTTACAAGAATATGACATAGAAATCAAACCAGCAAACATTCTAAAAGGTCAAGGCTTTTGCAAAATGCTGGCTGGAGTGTCGCGAATTTCTGAAAATCCATCTACAGAGGTACAAATGTGCGAGGTAAGCCTAAATGATGCTGAGTCATTATACGCCGATATCATTTATTATCTTAAGAACGGATATGCTCCTTCACACCTCGACCATACTAGGAAAAAAGCTCTAAGGTTGAAAGCCAAACAATATCAGCTCATAAATAATATTCTTTTTAGAATAAATTATGATTCTGTTCTCCGTAGATGTCTTGAGAAATCTGAAGCTGAAAAAGTTTTGCAGGAAGTCCACGATGGGTCAGCAGGCAGACACTATGCTGGAGATGCTACTGCACATAAAATCTTGCGCGTAGGCTATTACTGGCCCACATTATTCAAAGACTCGCACAGTTACGTGAGGAAATGTCAAGTCTGCCAAACTATTGCTGGGAGACAAAGGAAGCCATCCTTGCCACTACAGCCAGTTAACATTGAGCAACCTTTCAGTCAATGGGGATTGGACATAATAGGTGAGATCGTTCCTCACTCTTCTAAATAGCATAGATATGTCCTTATAGCAAGAGATTATTTTACTAAGTGGGTAGAAGCAGTTCCACTCAAGACGGCTAATGCTGAAAATATCATTGAGTTCATAGATCAATTTATAATCACCAGGTTTGGATTGCCTTCCGCTTTAATGTTTGATAATGCATCATACTTCTCTGGAAATGCAAGACTGAATTTGCACTAAAAGATGACTCACAAACTAATATTTGGCCAATTATTACCCACAGGGCAATGGGTTAGCTGAGTCTACAAATAAAAACCTAATCAGGATTATCAAAAGAACAGTTGACCAAAATCATAAAAATTGGCATAAGTCTTTAATATATGCTTTGTGGGTAGACCGAATAATGCAAAAAGCTTCCATCGGCACTTCTCCCTTTAATTTAGTTTATGGGAACGAAGTGGTTCTTCCGACTCATTTAGCAATTCCCTCTGTCTTTAGTTCAATACATTGATGAAGTACCAACTTCTTCCCTACAGCTAAGACAAATGGAAATAATCAAATTAGAAGAACAACGAGAATAGGCTAAGAAAACCCATGCTCATCATCAAGCACTAGTAAGATCCTCTTTTGATTCAAACATAATGACCATAAAAGATTTTCAGATAGGAGATTTAGTTTTAAAATGGGACAAGGCTCATGAAGAGAAAGGGAAACATACAAAATCTCAAAAAATGTGGCTTGGTCCTTTTCAAATTGTAGAAGTCATAGGTCCATCAACGTTTATGTTACAGGATTTAGTAGGTAAAAGAGACTCTTTGCCTGTTAACGCACAAATTCTCAAGAAATATTTTCCATAGAAGATTATTCTTCTATTTTGTAGAGTAATTGTTTTTCTTTTCATAATAAAACCAATTGTGAATGGTTACATTAGACATTTACGAATAAGATACCAATTCTCTTTCAAATTTTGATTTTTCGCTTGTATAAATAGCAAATCTTTTGGAAAATTGATCTTTATTATTGAAAGATATAGTTAAAGACTCTAACCTAGATATGATACTAGTTTCAACTTCATAAAGTTTGATGAAAACAACCTTTAGTGAAGAAATTGTTTTATATCAGTGCAATGAAAGGTATCAATAACAAAATAAAGATTCTCTGTAGAACAACTATTTCCAAAAACTCTACTATTGTCGTCCAGAGCTATCTTAAGGAAACAATGACTTCCTCCCTGCTAAGGAAATCACAACTTTCAGAGGAACAATCCAAGAATACACTTCATCTTGAAGAATGAGAGGTCTCATCACGAGTCGGCTTATCAGAATCACAGATATTATAACTTGTTGACTTTGCCAAATACTGCATACCACAATAGGGCAATGACTCAAGATTGTTGCAATCAAAAGGCAAGGGGTCTCATCACGAGCCAGCTTGTTCAGCAAAGTTATAAATCAAGTGAATGACTGTCATAAATTGGCTATCAAACCAAGACATTGTTCTTTAAGAGTAAAAGAAAATCAAAGCAATAAGTGTGGATATGGAATCTTCTTTGAGAGTTGTAGGTTGCTTTAAGTAGGATACAAGATCATTGTTGGGTAATAGGTAACCCTGTCGAGGCTATAGACGCCTACTGGCAGCAGAGGCTCTACTTACGACAAATGAGCATATTTAAAACTGGTTTACAGAGAAGACTTTGTTTTACCTTTACAGACCAAGTAATCATTGATGTAAATACAAGGACTAGCTGGAGGAAGAAAATAATCAAAGTCGAAAATAGTTGAAACAAAATGTCATTGATAGGTTAGAGCATAATGTACTTTATCTTTCCATAATAAAGTTTAACTTTCTGAAAAAAAAATTGTTTTGGAAGTTTAGAAAATTCAATAGAAAAACAGAGATAATTGGTTCTTCCAAGTGAACCGCTAATTGTTATGGCCACCAACAACCCCCCTCTTTATATAGTGTTATTGCTAATACTAAATAAATGGGGACCCTTAGTCAAAAATTTAAAAAAATCAATTAGTGCTTATACTTCCTTCTGAATAAAGCTTACTATTATGAACTTAGGAAAATACCTTTGAAAAATCTAAAAAAGCTTAAGTTTCATGATAAAGGAAGTAAAGTCACTCCTTAAGAAATATCGCATCGCACAGCAAAATGATAGGATGCCCTCTTATGAGCTAAAAAATGCGAGATTGCGATGCGAAACTCCATCGCATCGCATACATCAATAAGCACTCACATTGGAAAACCTCAAAAACACCGATATGCGATATCGGATATCGCATATCGCAAAAACACATAAAATACACATAACGATTAAATGATCTTGCGATCTTGCGATCGTGCGATACAGCGATCGTGTGATCTTACGATCTTGCGATGCAGCAATAATGCGATGATACGATGCTGCGATCTGTGATATTGCGATGCAAATCGCAGAATCATTCCATCGCAGATTTTCTTGGCTCAATATTCAAGAAAAAGCTTTTTCCATAAACCAAGAACTGGTCACGCGTTTTAATGTTAATTAATGAGTTATATGCCAGTTGTTAATAAAATATGGTTTTGTGTTTATCAAGTAGCCAGTTCACATAAGGTGGCGTGTTTTTGCATATCTTTGACATTTAAAGCTTTCCTATCATTATTTTTATCATTACTTTCACCTCATTTGTAAACTGCAGGAACGAAGAACAAAAGGTTATACAAAACAGTATGCAGGATACTATGAGGAGGAAAGGCAGAAGTCCAAGTTCCATCTGGGAAGGCACACCTAATCTGCTTAGGGAAGAGAATCCTAAGGTAATGGGATTTGCGGCTACTACAGGCCCATCAAGGTCGGCTAAAACATCAATTACACAGTTAGCTCATTCATTCCTGCATTGGAAAGCAACAAGGCCCCAAATTCTCACATACACGGACAGTGTTGATGACAGAGATGAACATTTTAAGACTCAGGTCAAGATCTTACGGAATCATTATCTTCACAAAGTTTGAGCTTTATATCTCCCAAAAGGTGCTAAAGGCGAAAAACGCGTCAAGGAAGCTCGAATCAAGAAACAGAGGCAGTTTCCGATGCGCGATTAGCACCTAGCGCTAATCGCGCATCGCTGAGAAAATTGCTCAAAAAAGAAAGCTTCCAATTGCTCAGTTATCTGCAAACCCCAAAAAATTGCAAGAGGTCATGCTAGAAACAGAAAGCTAAAGAAAAGGCAGAAGTAATTTCAGGGGTAATCAAGTTAAATTGGGAATAATACTGGGCATACATGGTAAAGTCACATAGTCAGCGGATGATTCCCAAATACGTCATTGATTCTGCCGAAAAGATGGCACTAGATCTTGCTAATTCCATTTCTTGGCACAATTATAAGCTGAAGTCGGCCGACCGACTCTTCTCAGGCAATGCTGAATGCTTGCGATATTAAGGAGCAAATACAGAAATAGTTAGATATTATATTTAATTTTAGAAATAGTTTTATTTTATTTTTGCTTAGAAAAAGGACGGTCATTTAAACCGCATCCTGAATTTTTGTAATAAGTTATTTTTAGTTTTAGTTAGTAGTATTTAAACCCTTCTCATGCATTTAAAGAAAAGTCAAGAAATTTGTCAAAAACTTGTCCTCAGAACATGCACTTTTGCACCCTCCGAGGAGGTTTTGATGAATGAATGGAACATGATTTGTTAATATTTGAATTTAATATATGCTACTGATGTTGCACTTCTATACTCTTAGTGGATGTTAGATCAAGGAGAGATAAATCATTGTCGCTTGAAGCTCATGAGTAGGACTAGTTATACATGGCACTTTTATCTCTTAACCATTTCTGCTTATGTGTTAAAGTGATATTCAGTTTTAGTTGTTTATATATTAATGTGGATGCCTAAGTTATCAATTTAGACACTTTTGTATGGTGAATAGCTATTTATTTATGCTTAATGTTAGAATATAGCTCATTATGGCGATATGTTTTTTCACCAAACTGTTTCATCTAACTTTTTATACGAAGTGGTTTCATCTTTTTATTGCGGAATTCTTTCTCATAATACTGAACTGATCTTTCACATTTACCAGTTGTTATTTGAAAATCTCTCTTAGAATCGCATAATAAGAAGAATTAACACCCCGGGTTTACGTAATAGACTTAGAATGTTTCTTCTGCTTATATAAAGAAAATTAAATTTTAGCATAGCACTAGATTAAGTTAGAATTAAAACATCTAATTAGGAATCATTAGATATTAAAACATCAATCTACACAATCACAACAGACTCATAAATGGGGAAACTGGTCCCATATCCCCAGTCGGACCCGCTATACCAAACGGATAAGGAGCTGCCAACCAAGGTCTGGACCGGGCGGGTATCCCCCTTGTTGTAGACCCGATTTTCTGGGCTTCAACATATTCCCGACAAATCGATCCATCCAAACAAGAGAGAAGACCACCTTTGCTTATTCATTTTGACTTTCCAAGTAGAGTCAATATCCATACCAGCCAACTTAGAATAATCCAAGTCATCCATGACTAATAACGCAAGGTTCTTGGAACTAGGAACCCTAGGCAAACCAATTTCCAAAACAGATGTATTTCCCTGAAGTTTCCCTATGAGGCTTCTTGAAACCCAATTAGTGCCACCACAAACAACAACACCTGAAAATACACCCCCGTAACTACCCATATAAATAAGATCCTAATACATATAAACCTAAACCACTAACACCTACACCAACATTGGATCTAGAACCACTAGCACTAGCAACACTGAATCCAAAAAAATTGGCAGTAGCATGATAGCAGGCCATCCACTGGCCTTCTCCTTCAAACCCAAGACCCTTTCTATTATTTCAGTGTCCTTTTCTTTCTTCGGGTGACTTGTTAGGTGAAACCACAATGCTAACATGTTTTTAAAACCTAGTCAAAGACTCTTATGAAATCTCCAAGCCTCCACACCATTTCTTTTTTGGTAGTGTGATGTCCCAAATGAGATGAGCTCCCTTTTGCCATACCCAAAGAAATATTTAAATCCTACCTTTTAGGCACCCATGAATTACAGGTGTAGTGTTATGTTCATTTTCTCCACAGGAAATTCAACTCGAGGTTGAACGACTCTATAACTCAAGATTAAATGATTCTTTCTTCACCCCTTACATAAGAATGCTCGTAGGGCCCACCTGTGGTTGGGACAGGTTAATCCTCCTCCTTAACATTATCAACTAGGCCCCAAAGGCCGAACCTCCGACTAGTCGGGGCTAGAAAGTTAGTTCCATATATTTTTAATTGAATTTTGACAAATGCTAGATTGCTCTGCTTCGAGAAACGTATGAGGTCGGGGCCAGTCATTGTTCACTAAATGAATCGAGCCCAAACTCAAAGTATTTGAATTTCTCATTAACCTTTAGCCGACTTTTAGAGCCAACTTCAAACGTGGAATGTATCAGCGTCGGTTGTCACCATACTTCCAAGAACCAGTCGCCTAGATTATCCTTCTCCAGATATCATAAGAACAAGTGTGAGTTTTTCTCGATGTTGCCATGGCTCTCACCTTCTCATCACTCACAACCCCCTTTGAAATATACATGTTTCCATTATTTTTCCCTCCGCGTTGTGCACTCGTCTTATGTTCTCTAATCAAACATCCAGGGCATGTCGACTACTGTAGTGGCACTTGAGGACTATCTCAAGACTCCATGCCCAAGGATGTACCAAAGGTTGTTTGTACCCTCATAGATCATCATACTGCCAAAGTTTTTGAACTCTACTTCTTCTTCTTATCATTTTCTAATGTACACAGATTCCACAAGCCCTATGGGGATGATGTAAAGTGATGCTAGTATGATGAGTTGTGAAAATTTTGATCCATACACGTGGGATTTTGCGACATATTTTTATTATTATGCGCTATTATGTTGGCTTGTAACCAATTATCTTGATTCATAGTCAAAATTAAATTTGTTATAAGGCTTCTAGGCTAAATTTTCTTTTCAAGCAAAACGGTTATGGGACCACATAGTAGAACTCATTTTAGAGTGAGCCCAGCATCTTTATCTTATCCCAGCCAGATCCTTTCGGTTGCCCTCCTTATTAGAGTTTCTGAATTCCTTGTCCCCCGGACTGATTTTTTCACAATTATCACCACGTAGAGCATGTCTCCGGAGATTTGAACCCGCCACAGCCAAAAACACAATATATGCCTTTACCACTTCAAAGCAACTCCTTCAACAACTTCTACACTAATATTAGTAAGTGATAGACCTCATATATATTGAGGATGACTCATTTCTTATTTTTCATCATCACACTTGTGTTTTGGCCTCTTCTTAATAGCTTGATTTACCCTTGTGTAACTTGCTACTTGTGGAGATGGGATATTTTGGATCATTTTGTTGTCGTAGATTAGTTAATGACTTGGAGATGTCTTTTTCGGATTGAAAGGTCTTTTCAGAGAAGAATTGTAAGTGTATTACATATTTTTCATTGTTTTACATGTAATCAAATTATTGTTAAGGGGTTTTCAATGATTCAGGTCTAAATGGAAATTGTTTATGGAGAATCTTGATTAGTTTTTGCATGTTGAGCATTTCTTCCTTGAAATCCATAGGAAAACTCCTAGTGTGCATTTCCTATTTAATTTCTCCCCTCACAAAACATATAGTTATGATTGATTTAAGTGGAAACAACAACCTTTCCCCCTTACTCCAAGAATTTTCCCTTTATCTCTTGAAATTGTGCCAAAGACTCCATCATCCAAGTAGGATTAGGCACTGTATAACTTTGTATTGATCAACAATTTTGAAACAAAAAAATATTTTTCTTCCTTTCTATTTTTCTAAGACTTTTAAGGCAAGCCATAGGGTTGGCCCTAGGGCCAAATTAATCTAGGGAATTTGTGGATGAGTGTTTGTGGTACAAAATCCTAAGTTTGATCTTGGTGATCCTTTTTAACTCAAAATCTAGCCTTTTACATGGTAAAATTTCCCCTTAGAGAGTTGATGTCATCCTCCCCTAAACTAGTTTATGCATTGGAAACCCTAATCCTAACCTAACTTCAACTTGAGGGTTCGCCATATTATTTTCTTAACCTTATATTTTAGTAAGTCCTTTGTTTGACTCATGTGTCTTGGTATTTATTTTTTGCTACTATCAGTAAACCTTAGGTCATATGTGTCCTTGTCAGTCTGTGCGCATGATACGCTATTCTTTATTAAGAAGTATTGATCCTTTTTCCATCATTGAGTATCTCCTCCTACCCTATGCTTTCATGACCTTGAACCATATAACCTAAAATCTCCTCTTAGGTGATCACTGGGAAGCCTCCCTTGTGGTTTAATTTCACTAAAGAGTAGGAGGGAGATTGTTGAAGTGACTACACCCTCACCTTGTGAGTCTCCTCACAAGGCCTGTTAGATATTGAGGCAATATTCCATTTGTTATTTCCATACTGAAAGATATTGCATTTAATAATAAAAAAATATGGCATTAATTTCATCCTTTAACCCCTAAATTAGAGTTGAATTCTTTATTTTCATTGCATTCATATGCATTTTTAGTCATTTAAAGCCATTGTTTACTAGCCCTAACTTTCATCCTTCATAACCTTTGGTCCTTTATTGATCCTATCACTTATAGGCTATTTTTTAGACTATTATATGCCATTGTGTGCCCTAAATTTGCATACCATACAAATGCTAAATTATAGCAGCCTTTTTCTTAAATAACAAGGTCTTAGAAAAGTGTACTTGAACTTTAGGCCACTCTTATCTCAACCTTTCAAGGCTTGGACAATACCTTTTCCTTCAATTATTAGACCTTGCATCACCATTGAGCTCTCCTTAATTGAATATCTTATCGGTGACCTTTTGTAGGGAAGGCTCCTTTGTGGGGATAGTATCCTTCACTAAACAACTAGAGAGAAGCCACTAAGGTGACAGCGGTGGTTGATCTCTTGTTCTCATAAGACCTGGGTTTCTTAGTGAGGCTTTGCACTAGGATTGCTAGATTTTGTGTTAACAAGTCAAGTTCTAATGAGAACCTACTAACTAATGTGGGTTTTATTAACAAAAAGGGTCGATTTTACAATGAGTGACTATTAACTAACTATTTAATGAGCCACATAAATTAATATTTTATCTAAGGGGGTTAGCATAGGACCTTAACACAGAGAAGAAAAACTTTAGTAAAAAAAATTTCCTTGTCAAGAGGGAGTCTTAGTCTTCAAGGTTACTCTGAAAGTGTTTACGCCATGTTTAGGGGTGCTTCAGTAGATGTGAGGTCCATGGTGTATGGTTGAACTTTGGTATTTCGTGATGGACTTGCATATTGGAGATAGCTTGCTCTTGAGTTGCTAGACCTTATATGGACACTTGTATTGCATTCTTATTTGAAACATTAGAGACACATTGAGTTTGTGACTTCTTCATCTAACTGGCACATGGAGGGAGGTTGCTTTCTTAAAGGATACCAAGCATTAGAGGAGGAGCATTGGGAACTCCAAAGGAGGGCATTTACCCTTAAACAACATGAGGTTTCCTAGTTGCTTGCATGGAGGCTTTCCTAATTTCCCTATTCTAATTTCCCTATTCTTTTTAAGTATCTATTCTAATTTCCCTATTCTAATTAGCATCCCTGTCATAAAAGTTAACTAATAGGTTAAGATACGTTGAATTAAATGATGGAAACCGTCAAATTGCTCGTAGTTGTATCTTATAATTCCAACTATGGGCCCTGGCCATAATGATGCCTCACTTGAATGTTCTATGCCTAAAAAAGGTCTGCATATTTCTGCATTCGGCCAACGTGGGTTCCTGGAAAAGTTTAGCACCTGTTGCTCAACTCTGGAGTATTTAAAGGTCATTTTCAATGAATTTATTTTTAAGGGTGACTTTCATATCAGATGCACAACATCTGCAGATAAAAACTGTGAAGATTTACATACAAAATAATCTATAAACACCAAATTAACACAGTTTTTTTAAAGTAAATGCATAGGCTCAATGTGCATAAGTTTAACAAATAACTCACTTCAAGATTTTCTAGTCGAAGAATATCCTCCACTTTCGGATATGAACCCATTTTGTGTTCTGAATTCCAGATCGCTTCTATTGAAATTAAGTCCGTATGTTCATGACTTAGCACCAAGCAAATTACCTGAAATTAAGTTTAAAAAATGTGAAATTGTATCATTCTGGCTCATAATTGTTTGTCTTGTGATAGTTAATAATCATGTTGACCATCATAGTGCAAAAATACGACTGAAAACAAACTAAATCCTACTTCTGTAGCTTCAAAATTTTAAGCTCGCAGATCTCATTGATAACAAATTTTACCTTGCTCAAAG
This sequence comes from Pinus taeda, assembly GCA_000404065.3. Taxonomy (NCBI): domain Eukaryota; kingdom Viridiplantae; phylum Streptophyta; class Pinopsida; order Pinales; family Pinaceae; genus Pinus; species Pinus taeda. Next base: position 34,342 of record APFE030241193.1, read on the forward strand.
CAATGACATCAGCCCGATGAGCTTCTTTTACAGATACTGCACAGATTCACATGACAGAGATTTCCCATCAGTATTTACCTCCTCAGGAACATTCCAAGGCAGTTCTTCACTTGTTTCTGAAAATATGTTTTACAAAGGAGAATTGTATGATTTTACTTAAGGGGATGACTTGTAAGTTTCTGCGTATTATTAATACTGATCTAATGCAATGCTTAAGTAGACAGGAGAGCCAAAGCATTTATGTATTTTTCAGTAACCAGGACAGCCCAAGCAGTTATTTGGTCTGCCAAATAATTGTAGAACTTATAATTGACGTTTTAAACTTGTAAAAAAAACTTATAATTGCCTCTTTAAACTTGTAAAATTTGTTAAAATTCGAAAAACCAAATTTATTAATCAAATGGGCGAGTTCACATGTGAGGAGACTGTCTCGGCAGTACGTTCTATCTCTAATCCCATTACAAATAGGGAAATTAGAATAGGCAGTACGTTCTATCTCTAATCCCATTACAAATAGGGAAATTAGAATAGGGAAATTAGAACAGATACTTAAAAAGTAGGAACTAATTCTTAATCGATTCCAGTGAAAAAACTTTCTCAACAAAAAATTTACTATTTGTTTTGTAATTTCTTCATTATATGTAACAACAAAAAATTTACTATTTGTTTTTGTGATTATTTTTTTTAGATTGATCAACCTCAAAGGATCCAGCAACACCTAACTCTGTAAACACGGTAGACACTCTTTATACTTCTCTGGGTCGAGAGATACTCGTTGGGACTAGAATCAGTGGGAGGTCCAGCGCCTCTGGAGCATAATAGTGCGGAGGCTTGGATCTTGCAAAAAGCTCCTTGGATTGTATACTCCAATTTCCCAATGTGAAGTAGCGCTTTCCACTATATTTTCAACTAGTATTAAAAAGCAACTCGGCATATTTACTATCAGAGTTTGGTATAATGAATACAGAAAACCACTGAGTCTGCATCTAAACTCTTAGAAAATTTATACTTTACTAGTATTTCCATTAATAGGAAAAGGAAAATCCAGAGATCCTCACAAGTAGTCTTAGAGTTGTTTCTTGCTCATCTTTGGACAGTTCAGATTTATGAGAACTTGATGGTTGAAAATGGCAACCACTCTGATGTATCGGAAAAAGTTGTAATTTGAGCAGAATTTTAACATAGATCTCATGCCCAGAGTAAAGCCTCACTAATTCGATTCTCCGAATGATGACAGAACATCAAGGCCGGGAAAACAGTGGTATTAGCGTAGTACGGACAAAAAAGGGTGTATTTAAACACTGTCAGCGTGGTAACAGAGCGTTTGTGAGGTATTAGCACGTGGGCGTTTACCCCCGCGGTCGGGACTGACGGCTTTCTGCCTCCTCACCCGGGTTCAACCCTGGCTGCATGTTCCAAGCGGGTTCAACACTGGCTGCATGTTCCAAGCGGCTCCACAGTTATATGTTGATCAATTTTGCTTCGCTGCTACACAGTTTATTGTAATAATATGTTGAACAATCTTGCTTCCCTGCTTCGCAGCTTATTGTAATAATCATGTTTCTGTAAATATGTATACATTGCGAATAATAATATGTTGAACAATCTTGCTTCCCTGCTTCGCAGCTTATTGTAATAATCATGTTTCTCTAAATATGTATACATTGCGAATTACAATCTCACTTTTGTAAATATATGTAAATTGTGAATTTCGGGTTAATACAGCTTCTTCTAGAGGGACTCACTACCCCTCATTCTCATTTTTTTTATGTCACTTTATATGGCAAATATTCAATTGATTTAATATTATGATCAATCTTGCTTGGTTGCTCCTCAGTTTATTGTAACAATATGTTGAACAATCTTGCTTCCCTGCTCAGCGGCTTATTGTAACAATCACGTTTCTGTAAATATGTGTACATTGCGAATTACAATCTCGCTTTTGTAAATATATGTAAATTGTGAATTTCGGGTTAATACAGCTTCTTCTAGAGGGACTCACCCCCATCATTCTCATTTTTTTTATGTCACTTTATATGGAAAATATCCAATTGATTTAATATATGTCACTTCATAGGTTAAATATCTAATTTAGGTTAAATATCTAATATTATTAATTGTCTTTAAAGTGTGAAGATACATCGAAGGAATAGAAGATAATGAATCGATAATATAGTAAAATTATTTGATCTAAGTTTAGGTTTAAAGCTAGCTAGTTGTAATTATCTCTTAGACAGGTGTCAATAGTTCATAAGTCAATGTATAGTAGGGAACTTATAACTTAACAAGAGTTAAGACATCTATAAACACACCTATCAACACACCTACAAAGGGTTTCACTCACAAAAGATATATACCTTTCTAGCTTTATCACAATAAGCAACATATAATTTGTGGAAATTAAATTTGAGTGACAAAAAAGAAAATCATCTAACCCTACCAACCAAATTAGAAATCTCAAACTTTATAGATGAGGAATTGATAATATAATAAGGTTATTTGATCTAAGTTTAAGTTTAAAGTAAGTTAATTGTAATTATAACTCTTAAACAAGTGTCAATAGTTTATAAATCAATGTGTAGTGGGAAACTTATAACTTAACAATAGTTGAGATATCTATAAACACATCTACAAAGGGTAACCCACTTAGACAAGATATATACCTTTCTAGCTTTATCACCATAAACAACATATAATTCGTAGAAATTGAATTTGAGTGAAAAAAAAAAACCAAATCATCTGACCCTACCAACCAAATTAGAAATTTATCTCATACTTTAATTGGAAGATATATTTCAGCAACGTGACTAACACAAAACCTTGACCTCACCAATGCCTCTGCACCCCTATCAGGTTTTCGTATGACGATATATCGGCCTTTTGTTTGATGTATTATGACTTATTTGTGCTTTTGTATCATGATACATCCACCTTTTGTTTGATGTATTGTAACTTGTGTGTGCTTCATGACAAACAAAATGGGGATTAATTAACCAGATTATGGCCCGTATGATATAACTTTACAACTGGTACAACACAACTTGTAAACATGATTCTTTAAAAAAAACATTAAAAGTGGAAACCAAATTATAAAGTCATTAGAAAGAATATCGGCAGATTTTTTTTTGACAAATCTGAAAAATGAAGAAATAAGATGAAGAGATAGGTGATTATTTAGAATAATTACGAATTAGAATTGTAGGTTATCTGGAACTGAAATATATTGGTTTATTTAGTGAATTCTTATTTTAGCTTGTCAATTGGATTTAGCTTAGATTTTTGGAAGAATAATTGTTATTATACCCGCCCGGATTTGGTTCCATAAGTAATATGTTTGAACTTTTAAATAGTGTATTATTATAATAGTTTCAAGCCTCGCTGTTAACTGACTTTGTAACCTAGGAAATTTTAGAATTTACCTCGAACACTATCTTCAAAGTAAATAAAAATACAATAAATAAATAAAATACAAATAAAAATTACAAAAATTAAATAAAACACTCCAGCTTAGTTCTCTTCTGCTCACCTTCTTTAATAAACCATAAACATTTTATTACTATTATAACTTTTATTAAACATTTTATTACTATTATAACTTGATTGTCTATCTTTTCACTTGTAAACTACTACTTCCATCCTAACTATGGGTTTCTACCCTTCAAATAAAATCCCCATGATTCTTCAGTAATTTTATTAATAATTTATAGCAAATGCTTCTTGAAAGACATTCTTCTTGCTAAGGTGCACATAATCTCGTGACATTATAACAAATGTTTATTAAGAGACGTTTTTCTTGCTAAGCAGCTCATATTGACATATTACAATTGTTTTCAATCTCGACATATTAACATTTTTCTTGCTGAGTTGCTCATGGATATATTACAATTGTTTTCAACACCTTATTGATAGATTTATTTTCGAACTGTATTTCAATATTATATTACAATTCAATTGTACTGTATTTTAATATTATATTACAATTGTTTTCAACCTCTTATTGATGTTTTTTTCGTTATTTCAATGTTGTTGAGAGACATTTTTCCTGCTAAGTTGCTCAAATCGAGACATATATACCATCTTTCTATTCATAATAAAGTGCTTAACAATTATGAATATTGGTTAGGACTATTTCCATGCATACAATAATCTCGTAACCTCATGTATAAAGTCCTTTTAAGTTTTAATCCATAGCTACCATTCTTTCATAAGATGTTAAGCTCACTGTATATATTCCATTTGCAGCAAAAGTATGGTGATGTTATTTTTTTTAAACAATACTCTGAACTATAAGAGTTAGAAAACTAGAAGATAACTAGAGATTGTTCAGACAATACAAATCACACTTATATTATTGAGCACATAACATATTACATATATAAGAATTAGATCACCAACTTTTAAATGATAAGATCTGAAAAAGGTGGATCTATGACTCATAGACAACTCACACACAAGGAAATAACTACTTCTATAATCACACCTAGAGACTCGCAATGACAACTCATGACAACTTGGAATTCATGGAAGCATTACTTCCAATACCCTCCCGTAATGCTTACATGACAAAACTAGAAAGTAGAAATTAAATATGTCTGGTATAGTCATCACTAGCACTCATATCCACTTTGAAATTCATGTTTTTCGTTTTTTTCTTCACCACACTTTCGAGCTTCCCACTTGATCCATTTAAGACATAACCGCTTCATACCATCGTTGATGTGCATTGAGGAATTGACGCTTCTCAACCTCCTAGAGCGCAACGAGTCAGTGTTGATACAGAACCATCCTATGGAACTGCCACCATCTGTGAATCCACGACCTCTCGCATCCTTCATGAGTTATCTAGGATAACATTATGGGTACAGAATGTCTTCATAAGATAATTCTACAACTTGACCTTGTATAAAATAACATGTATTGATGCTTACGGAACACAATAGGTCACACTACTGTGATCTTATTAAGAACTACGTTTGACTAATGTTCCCAGACCACTACAGGTCACATTATTATGTTGAATAATTCACATGTTCTTTGTAGTTTTACATCATTTGATTTTTCCCCACAACTCTTTTTCAACAATATTTTATTTTTTCACACAACCAAATAATTTTACAAACCAATCTAAATAATCATATAAACACCATAATACCACAAATTTGAAAACTAATAAAAAATAGCATAAAAAAAATTAAAATAATTCCCAAGCACAATGTTCTTGATGGCCTCCATTGCCTATCCACCAATACGTCAACAAAAATATTCCACGGCTCCACATGTAGAACAGTCATTTCTCCTTTCTCCTCCAAGACCAGTCATCTTGTGAAGATACACAAAAGACGAGGGATAATTTTCACTGGGGTTCAACCATATTGGCGATATTCCAATGTGAAGTCTGAGAAAGATTTCGAACAGAATCAAACCTGATTCCACCAGGGACACCCAGTAGAAAATATTGAGAGCCCAAATTTGATTCGGGCCTTGGTCGTTGAGCCGTAGTTCATTGTTATTAGACAATTCTGAGATAAGCAGAAGCATATCATAGCCGAATAATCTTGTATGGCACTCGAACAAGTTTTAATTATCTAAAAGCTTCCATCGAAATAAGGAGAACTTGTGTCTAGCTTGCCCCTTTGGTCAAATATTTGAATACCTTTTGCCACCAATATTGTGCTCACGTACCAGAAGTCTATACCTACTAAAGATTATATGAAGCCTCCCAGAAGAATGATGGTAGCCCAAATGGAGGAGGTGTCGATCTACGCCTTTTCTGACCGAATTAATCCTAATTAATGGTTGTGGGCCTTGTTCAGGCTGAAGTGGTTGTGCTAGTGTTCTATGAAAGTCAACATAATGTGAATGTGTTGTATGATAGTCAGTAATTTATTTAGTCACAAATCTAGCTTATCACAATAAGACTAAGCATATTGATGTAAGGTACTATTTTGTGTTATATGTGATTAACGAAGAAAAAGTAGCTTTCAAGAAGATCCATACACAGTTGAATCATGTAGACATATTCACTATGCGTTTCAGTAGAGAAGCTACAAAGGTGTTTTGCTTCTCTTGGGTTGCAAAAGAAATGATGAATGGGCATGGGTAATGGATTAAGAAAATTGTTGTCAAGATGGAGATTGTTGAAGAATGACAACAATTAATGTTAATATTGTAACTATTTTAGTAAATTTATTTTACTCTTCAGTCAGTTTTGTAACGAAAGGAAGTTATGTAATGAAAAAGCCCATATTAATTAGTGATTGCTTAAGAAGATTGATGTAATTTGGAGAGTCATTTTGAGTAATAAAAATTCCAAAACCTTGCCCTGTAAAGGTTACCTTGACACACTGTCATGGTTTTACTACGTAATTCCTTGTATTAATTTATGTAACTCAGTGTCCTATTTTTATGTATTTCTTTCTTGTTTGAATATTAATGATTCCAAAATACCAACAAAATTCATGCCACCTATTGAGAACCAAACTATGCAGCTCACATATATCCCTATAGCTCAAGCCGTGGTAAGTCCATGACACTAATGATGGAGATAACGAACCTTGGAAACCACTTGCCATCCGCAGTCAAGCAAACAAGGACAAGCTCAAAACACTTTCCACGTGGAAGTTTTTTACTCTACACAAAGAATGAATAGTGTTTGTCACTCCCAGTCCAGCCCCTAAGTGATAACACCTTCCGTGTAATTAGATGTTGTGGTTAAGGGTTGGATTAGGTAGTTTGGTTAAACAATTATAATTACTCAATGTCATTATAAATTATAATCAGTTTAAATTTATCTTATTTTAGATTTATTTTAATTCTGGATCTATCAAGTGTCGAGATGGATCAAATCTCTGGAGGAGAAAAATTTTTTTTGGATTGTAAAACTTGAATAAATATTTGCACATCAAGAGATTTAATACCTAGATCAAATTTCTTGAGGTGAAAAACTTCTTTTGATTGTAAATCTTGAATAAATATTTGCACATCGAGAGATATAATCCCTATAAGAACTTGATAAATCTGAAGTTAAAATGAATCTAGGCTAGTTTACTTATTAATTTATTTTTCTTTCATTTAATTTTTTTTTAATGTAATTCACTAAGGAAAAATGTTTTAATTAATCATTTTATTTTTTATTTTCATTTTTACTTTTATGTAATTTTAATTGGGCAATGTTTAGATAACTAATTAAAAGTGGGCTACAACATCTTTTTCGATGCGGGGATTGAACGAGTGTTCTCTGGCCAAAATGTAAATAAAAATTAAATTTTAAAAAATATATATATATATAATTTATAAAATATTTTAATTGTGAAATGAGATGTTGTTTTTCCACGTGTGGTATTCATGAGCCATATTTTGGCTCATGGTAAGGTAAGTGGGGTATCCATGGTTAAAATTCTTGTTATATTGTAAGTATTAAGTTTTTTTTACGCTTATTAATGAAATTTAAATATGATTATTGTTGGGAAAAACACTGAGAGGGGGTTGAATCAGTGTTTTAAAACTCACTTAGACCTTTCAATTTCTTATTCATATTTCTGTACGCTACTTAGACCTTTCAATCTTTCAATTTCTTATTCATATTTCTGTACGCTACTTTCATTGAGTAAATTTCAATCTTTCAATTTCTTATTCATATTTTTGTACGCTACTTTCATTGAGTAAATTACGTATGCACACGAATATGATGAAGGAAAACAACGCATATCTAGTTAGCTAAGTTTTCATATATTTCATCATCTGTTGTACTTTAACCAGTATTACTTCATTAGTCTTTAATTAAACAATAACCATGAATAGT
>APFE030241199.1:0-22442 GCA_000404065.3 Pinus taeda
ATATAATAGATGCTTCCGAAATGCTTCGCTTCCGAGGATTTTTGGAAAATAATGCTTCCAACGCTTCACTTCCAAAAAACATCCCTGCTTCGTGCAACATTGTAGCTAAAAAAATGCAAAAGCATAATATACCCACAATGAAAGAAAAAGAAAATCAAAATGCAAAAGATGGTTGGGACATAAGTTTGTGCATGGGAAAAATCTTAGCATGACCTCTATCCTCCTTAGTATCCATCACTCAGTTCTTGAGCACTTGATGCTCTATTTCATCAAAAAGAACTCTTGCATGTCCCAACCTTGATGAGCAATAAATTCCATCATCTTAAGGGGTAAAATAAATGCTATATCATAAAGAGCAAGCTTGATCCTTTAGCTATGCACTGTAATATAAAGCATTATCAACAAGTAAAAGGCGCACCAGAGGGGTGGAAAAAGCAAGTCGAGCAGGGTAACTCATGCCTCCATGATTGCTCCCTCCATTACATCTATACACTCAGGATGTGGACTGGCACTAGTTGGTCCCCTTACCATGGCACTTGGCCATGACGTCTTTCCCCTCCATTGCCACTCACTTGCACCCACACCTGATCACTGAAGGGTTAACTGTAGGAATGCCACCTCCCCTTGGGCACTAGAAGCACCTAATAGGGTTGACTATTAGCCACCCTTACCAAGGTAGGGAATACCTTTACAGGACTTGATTTACTTAGATATTGGAAGGTGATCACAGCTTGAAGTACTAGTATGCCCTTAACATACGAGATTGGTCCACCTAGATGCTTTATGATATTAGCCTCTAATGAATGCTTGCTTTCACTCGAGTTTAAGATGGTCTTGCTAGGTGGTCCACAACAACAAAGGCCTTGAGGGCACCCATTCCACAAGTACCCGAGCCCTACAGAGACATTGACGACTTATTAGATGCAGCATTGCCCACTTGCAACAGAGAATTGGGCAATGTGATGACTTGACCAATTGAGACACATCCCAGAGTACCCCCAAGAGCCAAGACACTGATCTTCTTTAGTGTCACAGAGGATTCTTGATGATTGCACCACTGGACATAACATGCCCCCCGGCTAACCTTGACACTACCTTAATTGGCAAGCCACAATTTAAAGCCAAAATGAGGATGGTCTTCCATAAGATGACTAAAGAGGGCATGCTACACTTGATGGAGCCTTAACATTGGAGAGAAGAAGTACTACATTGACCACTGGGGATCCATGGAGATGACATGGGGGCACCCCAACTTGATTTGGGACCTTTGGAGCTACTTTGATGTTGATTTGAGAATTGCTCTTCAAATGATGGATGATCATGATTCTTGGATATACTTTCAACCTTCGTCTCACCATGAATTAGCATTTGGAGCACAAAAGGGGCATGACGTTATCATATTAGAGGCCTATGGCTCACATATGTGGATCTATTTTGGCATTATTTCATGTTGGAGCTAGTGCATTGGCTTGTAATCCAAGGTTTACTTGTGTTTACTCATTATCAAACTTGTTTAGGGGCTTCTCACATATTCATTCATCATCACTTGTGGATTAACAAGGGATTTCAGCTTCGAAAATATTATTTTATTGTAATAATGAGTTGAGGTTCTCTCCAATAAACAGAGAGATCTCTCACATCATTTTCTCATGGAGTTTTAGAGGAGAAATCCTATAGTTAGTCTGAAATTTTCTGCAATTTTTCTCTTGTAAAATTGGTTATGGATATTTCAAGTTCGCAAATTGTCTTGGGGAGAATGTTGTGATTGGATGGATTTTTCTCTTGGATGATAAATGGTGATTCTGTTGTGAATTTGTTTAAATTTATTGTAAATTATCCTCTTTCACCTTGCATTTGTTACAAAATTAGGGTTTCACTGATATTTTCACCCAAATAGGTTGAATCTTTTATGGTTCTAACATCTCCCTTTGCAAAATTATCATCATGTTTCAATCAAGGAACCTTGATATAACCTCCTTGCTCTTTATCTCCAATTTGAATGAATGCCATGTTGATTTTTGGTAGCATCAAATGTGCTCTAGCCATGAAAACTGCTGGAGAGGCTAAGGCACATGAGATGTCCAAGACCTAGAAATCGTTTGGGGCAATTGCACCTGAATGAAGAGATATTAAAATAATTAATATTTTAAAATATTAGTGTGTATTAATATAATATGGGTGAGAAAGTTCTAAATAACGAGGATCAAGCCAGATCTAATCTTAGTCGGTGATTAGGGACTTAATCTTGATCGTTAATTCCTCAACAAGAAAAGTATAAGAGAAGGCTTGAGGGTCAGTTGGAGACACACCAAGAGAGATCAAGAATTCAATTTTCTGGGGCTAGGATTGCTGGGGAAATCGAATTAGAGATTAGTTGCAGTGAGGGGTAGTTCAGCTAGGGATTTCGATCCAAGGCTAAAGAATACATATTAGAGAGGCAGCAAAGTGCCTGAAGAGGCAGCGCAGAGCCTAGGAGGGCTGACGCAGAGGATAAGGAGGCCAACGCAGAGGACGCAAAGGGTCGTAAAGGCTGACACAAAAGTCATAGAGCCTGACGCAGAAGTCGAAGAGGGCTTCAAAGGCAGTGCTAGGAGTGTCTGTAAGGCAGACTGGGAGTTGATCAGCTGACGCAGAGCCAAGGAAGGGTCACGCAGTTCCTGAAGGGAGACACAGTGCTAGAGGAGTGCTTGGAGTAGCTTTCGTTGTACAACACAAGGAACAACCAAAGTCACTGTGGGATTGTTCATCTGATTGTTGATTTGTCGGAATATCTGTCTCCAAGGTACTACTGCCGAGGATATTCTCTAAAGGCTAAGCCATTTCTCGCACCCTAGTTGTATTCAGAAATTTGCTTGATAATAAAACCCTCATATATGCTACACCGGTTTTCCCGAATTTGGTTTTTTTGGGAATGATTGTCCAAAAATAACAGTGTCCCTTGCATTGTCTCAGTTTATTTCAGTTGTTGATCTGTATATTTGTGAAGGTTGTAATTGTGTTTACTTCGATGTTTATGTTAATAAATAACCTGCTAATGTAAAGAACAAGTAGGAGATAGTAAACCAGATATTGCAGTATGGGTTTCTGATGTGTTAGATTCAAAAATTTTCACATGGTATCGAGGGATTGCAAATCATAGAGAACTAAAGACACCAGCCAAAGAAATATAAGAATTTGCAGCAGAAAAGCAGTTGTCCCGAGAGACAGCATTGTTCTAGAGCTGAAGAGGCAAGAGGAGTGATGCAGTGCAAAGAGGGTGACGCAGAGGCTCACACAGAGCCTGCATCAGCATTTTGAGCCAAGCAAAGGGCCAGCGCAGAGACAAAGAGGGGTAGAAAAGGCTCACGCAAAGCCACGTCATCCTTCTCAACTAGGAAGGATTGACACAGATGGCTGGAAGGAGCAGATTCAGCCTACACTGTGATTGCGCAGAACCTGAAGGGCTCAGGTTCTTCAATTGTCGGGGCTGAGGGAGCTGTGTAAATTGTGATTTAGGGAGCTGGTGGGACGCTAGTTCTATCCGTACAGAACAATGTCCAAGGATATGGAACCAAGGTAGAGGGAAGCACTACCTCGACGGATTTCTAGCCAGGAAATCTAGATCTGAGTTGCAGCAGCAAAGGGGGATTGGGGAGGAGTGATTCGACAGTTGGCAAAAGGATTTCTAGGAGGGAAATCAGGACTTAGAGGGAGTCTAGCGGAGAAGAGCAGAGATGGCAGTGAACGGATTGAGGGATCTGGATAGATTGGACGGGGCCTCCAATTTTGTCATTTGGAGGCTAGGATCCTAACAATCCTGGATAAACGTCGCATCAAGGACTATGCCTTGAAAACAATTGTTGTCCCAGTTGACCCGACTGCAAATGAGAAGTATGAGGAGGCCCAGGAAAAGGCGAAATGCATGATCCTGGATGGGGTCAAAGATCATGTCATACCACATATTGTTGAGAACATAGCAAGAGAAATGTGGGAGACCCTGACCACCTTATACCAGGGCTCTTCCGTGCAGCGGAAAATGTTATTGGAGAATCAGCTGAGGTCATATCAGATGCAGAAAGGAGAGGAGATAGATTTGTTCCTTCTCAGGTTGCAAGGAATTCACGACCACCTTACTTTCGTGGGGGCTACACTGGATCCAGAGTTTATGGTCAGGATTGTGCTGAATGCAGTCTCCGAGGACTAGGAAACGTTTGTCCAAAGCATTTTGGGTAGAGTGACTCTCCCCAGATGGGAGGAGATGTGGGCAGCTCTACAATAGGAGGAGATCAGGAGGTGAACCAAGGCGGGGAGTAGTAGTAAGGGAGTTCAAGTCAACAAAGAGGAGGAGAAGGATGCGGCTCTAGCATCTGCGGGACAACAGGGAGTTCAGAAGAGGAAGAAGAAAGACATCTCCAAGGTCAAGTGTTTCAACTGTGGGGAGCTGGGACATTATGCCTCTTAGTGCCCCAGGACGAAAGGAAAGGGAGAAGCTTTCGACTCAAAGGCAGCTCTAGCAAAGGTGGAGAAGGATGTCGAGACTGATGACGATTGTGCCATGAGTGCTCATGCGCCTCTAGAGAAAATGTGGGGAGACAAAGAATTGTACTCGAGAGGACTACATGCAGGGGCGGGGTCCTTGAGGTGCCCAAACTCATGGATCACATTCGACTAAGGGAGCCCTTAATGATAGTAGCATGATGACAGGTGTCAAGTGTTGCAAGGTGTGATGGAGTGACAAGGTAGTGCTAGAGTGCAGAAGTCTGTAGCAGCGCAGCAAAGGTTGCAAAAGTGCAAGAGGCACATAGGTGTTTGCAGCAGCGCAGTGGCAGTAGAGGGAGCGTAGGATAGCAGCTAAGGTAGGTTCAGCATCACAAGGCTTCCAGACTGACTGGGATGTCAGTGTTTGTTTAAAGTCTGTTAGAAAATTATATATTACAGAGCAATGGAACACATAAAATATATTGCAGAAATATAAACACAGAAAACACATAAAACAAGAGAGACACAGATATATGTGGTTCACCCAATTTGGGCTACGTCCATGGAGAAATAGCCAGTCCTTCCTTCTATATTATCCAGCAAACTGAAGAGATACAACCTACAGCAGATCCATTGTAATTCCCTCTTCGCTCTCACACAATCTCCTCTCTCTTTCTCACTCAAAATACAGATCTACATAGACGCAATACAATTCCCTCATATATAGCGAGGGGTTGCCTTCTAGGGCAAAAAAAACCCTAAATTAAACATAACTTCTACGTCAGATCTCCACCTTATGAACGGCCCAGATTGACTACGAAATTAAAACATTTTACAAGGCAATTTTACATCTATTTTTAGCTTTTGGGGGGGCTCCCAAACATCGCAGTCACCCCCGCGGACCCCCCTTGCAGCGTACATATTACGAGCGGCAACACATATTACGAGCGGCATTTTCGCCACAATTATGAACTGGGGTCCAATATGGTGATACCTCTAAATAAAGAAGATAATCAGGCTCCACACCCAACAATCTCCCACTTGGAGACTAATTATAGCAACTCCATCGTTGCTTCATTTGCTGGACAATGACTCCACTTTGGACCTGGTTGTTTCTCGTCTTCTTCATCATACTTGAAGACCAATTGAAACTGAGCATAATCTTATTTTCTCCCTGATTACAACTTTTGTTAACATATCTGCAGGATTTTGGCTAGTGTGTATCTTTTCCAGCTTCAACTGTCCATCTTCCAATGCTGACCGTATGAAATGGTACTTGAGTTGTATATGTTTAGTCTTGGAATGAAATGCAGAGGTCTTTGCAAGATGTATGGCACTCTGGCTATCATTGTATAACATGCCCAACTCCTGCTTCTTACCCAATTCATCCAGAAACCTTTGTAACCAAATCATTTCTTTACTAGCCTCTGTATCAGCAACATACTCTGCTTCCGTTGTTGAGAGTGCAACAACACTTTGCAGTTTTGAGACCCAACTAACAGTTGTTCCACCTACAGTAAACACATACCGTATTGTGCTCCTCTTGTTATCTCTATCACTCGCCATACATGCATCAACATATCCCTATAGAGCAATGTTTGAACCACCAAAGCATAATGCTTGATTTGTGGTACCTCTCAAATACCTGAGAATCCACTTCACCGCCATCCAATGTTCTTTTCTTGGATTGTTCATGCACCTGCTTACAACTCCCATTGCATGTGCAATATCAGGCCTTCTGCAGACCATTGCATACATTAAACTTCCAACTGCTGATGCATATGAAACTTTAGACATATAATCCATTTCATCTGGAGTCTTGGGACAAATTTCCTTACTTAGTTTGAAATGGCTAACCAAAGGTATACTAACTGGTTTTGCATTCTACATATTAAATCTTTCCAACACCTTTTCTATGTACTCACTTTGAGACAATAGTTAATTTTCGATTCTTCTTGTCTCTAGTTATTCTCATACCAAGGATTTGTTTTGTAGCACCCAAATCCTTCATTGCAAATGAGTTCGCCAATTTTATTTTGAGCACATTTATTTCCTACATGTTAGAACCTGCAACAAGCATGTCATCTACACACAATAACAATATAATATAGTTGCCATCATTTTGCTTTTTCAAATTTTAGATACCACTGCCTTGGAGCCTGTTTTAAGCCATACAAGCTCTTCTTCACCCTGCACACTACTTTCTCCTTCCCTTTTACCTCATATCCTTGTGGCTGCTACATATATATCTCTTCCTCCAAATCCCCATGGAGAAAGGTTGTCTTTACATCTCACTGCTCAAGATGCAAATCTTGAGCTGCTACTAGACTTAAAATAGTTCTGATTGAAATCATTTTAAGTTTTAACAACAAGAGAAAATATCTCATCAAAGTCTATATCCGTTTTTTGTGCAAACCCTTTCACCACAAGTCTAGCTTTATACCTTTTTCTACCTCCATCTTCTTCCTTCAACCTGTAAACCCATTTATTCTACAATGTTGTTTTACCTATAGGCAACCTGAATAAGTCCCAAGTCTGGTTATGTGCTAAGGAGTCCATCTCTTCTTTCATGGCTTGCTCCCACTTCTACCTGGTTTCTACCGGCACTGCTTCTTCATAACATTCTAGTTCACCAGAATCAGTCAACAATTCATAATATAATGGAGAGTATCGTTCAGGGGGTCTATTTATCCTGGTAGATCTTCTAACACCACTTTCAGATGTTTGAAGTGCTTGTTGCTGTTGTGGTTGTTGTTGTTGTTCTGGCTGTTGATCATTATGATTTTCAGACACCTTCACTTTTTTTGTGATCTCATCAAGCACAGTGTACTCTCCGTTTTCTTTTTCTAGTTTCTTTTCCTGCATCTGATCCTTATACAAAACCTTTTCATTGAATATGACATCTCTGCTCCTAATGATTTTGTGTTTTTCATAATTATAAAAGAGATAACCAAAATCATTAACACCATATCCAATAAAGGTACATTTTTTTATTTTGCCTCAAGCTTTGTTCTATTTTCTTTATTAATGTGGACGAAGGCTTCATAACCAAAAGTCTTTAAAATAGAGTACCTTACCTTTTTACCTGTCCATGCCTCCTCTGGAATACCACCATCAAAGAAACTTGAAGGCCCTTTGTTTATTAGATAAACAGCAGTGTCTACAGCATCTGCCCAAAATTGTAAAGGCAATCCTGCATGAAATCTCATGCACCTTGCACGCTCCATGATTGTCCTATTCAACCTTTCTGACACACCATTTTCTTGTGGTGTTCCTGGAACTGTCTTCTCTCTGTGAAATCCATTCTCTGAACAGTACCTATCAAACTCTTTGCTGCAACTCTATTTTGGCAACACCATTTTGCTCAGGAGTATACGTGATAGTAGTCTCCCTCTTAATGTTAGCTTCTCTACAATAGTCATTGAATTCATTTGATTCATACTCGGTTCCATTATCGGTCCTCAATATTTTGATCTTCGTCCCTGTTTGATTTTTCAACCAAGGCTTTGAAAGAACGAAACCATGTAAACACTTCGTCCTTCTTCAAGAAATAAATCCAAGTTTTGAGAGAGAAGTCATCCACAAAGATAGCATAATATAACTATCCTCCCAAAGTTGTCACGGGCAACATACCAGATAGATCAGAATGAACCAATTGCAAAATGTCGGTAATCTTTCTATCACTTGACGGGAATGGTCCCCTTGTATGTTTTCCTTCGGCACATCCCTGACAAACACCTTCATGTTCTACTTTAAATTTGGGCATACCTGTCACCATCTTCCATACATCGCGTAGGGCTTTATAATGAAGATAAGCAAATCTTCGGTGCCATAATTCAGATTGAAGAGATGTGTCGCAAGGCATAGCTCCCAATGGACTTCCTCCAACTTGATATAGGCTATCAACCCTGGATCCAACGGTAAATTCTTCTTTAAAATTTCTTTTCCAAACACGTACCTTTCCATCAATGAATGCCACCTTGAACCCTTTGACTTCCATCGCCGAGATAGATATCAGGTTCTTCTTTAGATCGGGTACATATAGTACTTCTTGTAGATGAACGGTGTTACCCTGATTCAATTGAAGAGTAACATTCCCAACTCCCTTCACTGGATAGGTGGCATTGTCCCCATGAATGATTTCCAAATTTGTATCCTTTTCTATCAGATTTGAAAGAGCTTCCTTATACATGTGAAGTGCCTTGAGGAACCACTATCAATCAACCAATTTCCCAAGGTATCCGAAGGGGAGGCAGTAGAGAGGGAAAATATGAGATAAAATTCTTTTTGCTTGTTATCTACAACATTAGATTCATCATACCTGGAGTTTCTTGATCTTTATTGAGGATAGTAGTGTTGAACACATGCCATTCACAAGGGAGACCTCCAAGGGCAATGAGAGTGAGCTCCCTATCAACAATAACTTCTCCAATTAAAAGAAGATCATTTTTCATCTCGGTAAACCTCATGAAGTAGGATTGAATATCTTCACCTCTTCCATTTTTTATGTCCTTTAACTTGTTTTTAAGAAGGAGGACTTGGTTTGCATTGCTAACTTTGAACATGCCAACCAACCTATCATGCATCTCATTAGATGTGTTCAAATCAAAGATGTATGCAACCAAATGCTTATTAATAGAATCCCTGATGATCTTCTTAGCTTTGACTTCACCTTTCTTGCACTTTGTCTTAGCGGCAACCGGTGCATTTGAAGGAGGTTCAGTAATCTTACCCTGCACATAGTCCATGGCATCTTGCTCTTCCAAAGTCAAGTCAAGAGACATCTTCCATGCATGATAATCAGATTTATCATTGAGCTTGTCATCATATTTGAAGTAAGATGCGAAGGCCATTGAATCTTGTCCTTGTCCAACAAATCTCAGTGATTTCTCTTCTCACTCTTGCTTGGGCTTTGTCTTCACCTGAGCACTGATACCATGTTAATTTTTAGATAACAATGGTATGTTCTATACTTAAGAGCAATTTACTTCATTTTTTCTTATTAGCCCAATATCAATTTCTAGATTAGCAATCACATTAACATCAATAGTAAATGTATATAGAACATAAACAATAAACAGAAGACAAGCCAAGACAAGGACACAGAATTTGGCGAATGCCAGAGAAAAACCCCAATGTGGGGAAAACCCTTTGATCAAATCTTCTTATTATTCTTCAGAAGTTCAACACAGAGAGAGTACAATATACAAAATTTACTTCCCCAAACACAGTCAAATCTGTTCATTCAAACTGCAGTCAACAGGATGCCCTAACCAGAAAGTCAACGTTGGTCAAATCAGCAAAAAATTACTCCTCCAAATCAGCTCGATCAAACCCAGTCAATTCGGCCTCCAAAAACAATCCAAATCAGCCCAAAACAATCCTGAAGAAATCAGTCAAACTTGGTCAACGCACAGTGAGCTCTGCGATCAACGCTAGTCAACCTGCCCAAAAATCCTCAAAATCTGTGCCAGAGAATGCGGCCTGCCCAAACAAAAATTCTCCCAAGAAAAATACAATCAAACAAGGTCAATTACTGCCCAGTCAATGCTAGTCAAACTCGCTGCAACTTGGTCAACGTTGGAAAACAGAAAACACAGTCAACCCTTCGCACATGTGGAGGAGAAGAAGGTTGCCTGAAATTCGTACAACCCAATCAACTGAGGAGAGAGAGAGATATGTGTGTGATGATGAATGTCCAAATGAGGTAGATGCTCCTTCTATTTATATGCAACGTTGAGTGTGAAGAGGCATGACTTTTGGGCTTCTTGAGCCTACATTAGATTGCTAGCCGACCTTGACAATTTGTACATAGAAGAAATAAATTCATAATTCCATTTATACATGTCAGAATGAGATGATCTTTAGATCAATCCTACACCTCTCGGAAAGAGGAATCCAACAAAAATATCATCTCCACAATATGAGTTGTCCAAGGTGGAGTTTGGCCCTAGTTGCCAAATTTAACACTACAAGACCTGAGTCAGAAAAAGAAGATGGAATCATAGCCAAACCAAGCTCCCTCAAGATTGATGTCGAGAAGCTCAAGGGTATCACAGAAGAAGGAGGGCCCTACCTGCATAGGATCCACCTAACCTAAGGGAGTTTTGGTTGGGGGTGCTCTTACACCTTGAAATTTAGTTCCCAAGTCCATCTAGTACAATTATCAATAAGTTTGTCCTATATGATGCCTCAACCTAATAAGCATGAGAGGGTGGAGGGACTCTTATTCTTCCCTCTTAAACAAAGATCTGCAGGGTTTCCTATAGGGTTTTTGTCTCTTTTTTAGAATTAGCATGTTGGCGAAGGATTTCCTCATGCGATTTCCTCATGCCTCCTTTTGAGATCTAAGATCCCTACGTGGAGGGAATCCCCCAGTGGGTGGAGGGTTTCCTATATCTTGGCCTCATCCATGAAATTTTCATAAGTTCTCAGATTCTAGATTCAAAACTTGGATGGAGTGGGTTTGAATTTATGCTTGTAATTTATATTTCATCATTTCCAACAAATCCATTCTCTTGAGCAAATCCCATCCATAAATTGAACTTGTTGGGGAGTTGAGGAGGTCTTAATAGGCATGATGTTCTCCTTAGACCCCTTCAAGTCCACTAATAAGTTACTACACATCTATTTGGGGGCAATGAGCTAAGCAACCCGATAACACTATTGTGTATGGCAATTCCACCACACGTTTCACAAGTTAGGGGAAGGAAAAGCATAAGGGGATGAAGGAGAGGGGCAATGAGAGGGCTAAGAGTGAAGGGAAGATGGTGCAGAAAGGTGGGTCGAAGGCAACTGAGGAGTGGCTATGCTGAGGAGAAAGGGTAATGGAATATATCATATATGCAATTTCCGCTATGGATTAATTGCCTAAGGAGGGACGAAATGACCTATCCAACCCTGTAGGCTATAGTCATTGATAAAGGGGGAAACCCAATTATCCAATGTTTTGGGGCAACATTGGGTAAATTTTGGGGTAGCCAAGACAAAAAGCCCAAATTGGGGGTTGTTGATGAGCCCCTCACACTTGATTAAGGAGGAGAAAACCCTATGAGAAAATCTATAAATAAAGGAGAGATGGAATCCCAAGTCATCATTGAATTGAATTGAATTGTCTATGTTTTCTTTGAGCTTGAGGCTCTGAGGGTTATAAGACCCCTTCTTGATTATTTTCGGTGGAGGTGATCCCACCCAAGCTAATCCTTGTCTAGTTTCGATGGAGGTGATCCCACCCTAGCTAGACCTCCTTCTCTCTATTCTGTTACAGCTAGATCTCTAGAACATTCAGGCCCGTTCTAGCTACAAGAAACTCTACAGCTTGGTCAATAAGTTTTCTTTGGGATAGCGAGAGTCTGTAGTTGAATAAAGGTTTAATTGGTTGTGGATCCTCGGTGACTCCCCCTAAGACACCAAATGCAAATGAAGAGCAGTGAAACCCTTATTTAGATGACAACGTCATTTTATTGGTTTAGCGAACCTCTGATCAAGCAACGAAAAACAGAATTGAAGTTTGTCTGTGGTTACGCATCTGGTCAAGCATCTAAAACAGCAAAGGTCTAGGTTACTAAAAGATCGAGTTGCGATGAAACCTCCCTGAGGCATCGAAGTCTGCATTATGTCAGCAAGGGAGCCTTGGAGCAGCAAAGGATGCCATCGAATCTGCTTGGTCAATGCGCATGCTTGAAAGCACCTCATTAGGGTAGTGGCTTAATATCTCAGATCCTCTAGGGCTGCAGCTCCCCACAGGACGTTAGTCTGAAGTCCTAGCAACTTAAAAGCAGGTTAAGGCCTAGGGTTACCAGCGGTCAGTACACTTCAGGATGTGGTTATGACAGCAAACTAATTGCAGAAGATATATTGGAAAACTATTGTAGGATAGGTTTCAGATCCCTAAAGCTATACGCTCGAGACCCCTTGAGCAGCAAACATCATCACAACTGAGCACAAGTAACGAAAAAGGGGACCACACCAGACCGTAGAAGGGACAGCAAACAATTTCATAAGTAGCCCAACAATATAGTGAGTCATTAGTATAGTAACAATAGTATTATGTAGTGCTAGTCTAAGTGCAATTGGAATAAGGTCTGCTGAGTACTAGTATTGGACTTAGAACTATACTATGGTGATTGGTTGAATTCACTGGGCAGTCAGCCCTGGCTTATTGAAATTTTGTTGAAGAAACATAATACTGTGAAAATCTTTTATATTCATGCATCACATAGATTAAGGCCTATTGTTTAACAAATAGATGAATGTACACTGTTGTGTATAGCCTTCTATGGTTTATTGAAAACCCTAGTCAAAATAATAATACTAAGCAATGATGATAATATTGGCGAGATATCGCTGATAATCAAAAATATCGTGATATTTTCGGCGAGCCAAAATATCGCCGAGAAAATATCGCGATATTTTGGCTCCCAAAAATATCGCGATATTACCGAGATATCGCCGATATCTCGGCAAAATATCGCGCAACAATAGAAAATATCGCCGGCCAGGCTAGGCCGCGGCTAGAAAAAGGGAAATTTGTCTTTTTTTCTTCATTTCTGTTTTTGAGTGTTGGAGAAGGAAGGGGAAGAGTTTTGTGGTGGTTGTCAAGGAGGGATTGAGGATCAAAGTCAGTGATTATCACCACCAACTAAGATTTTTTGTGGATCAAAGATTGAAGAACAGTGAGACAAACTTCATTTCTTCCATTAACAGATATGTTCTTAAAAACCCCTATATTAATGATTTTTTCATAGATTTAGGGTTATGCTTGCTTGCCTCTTTGCCTACCAACATTTTGTTTCTTTGTTTTTTTCCATTTGCTATGATTTTCATGCCCATGAGATAATGCAAGGGTTTTCTCCATATTTGGACAGCAAGCTTCATTTTTTTTTTAACTTTGTTATGCACCCTCTTATTGCCATTTTTCATTCACATTGCAAAATACAAATAATGTAGTAATTTTTTTTAAATGAGGTGGTTATTACTTATTATTTTTTGTGTTGGGGGGTTTAATGCCAATCTTTTGTTTTTTTTTTGTGCCCTAAGTTTGAATTAGTTCACTACAAATGTCAAATATGCCAAAAGCCTTGGACCCATTTTGGGAGTATGGGGAGCCTATTGGTGGGGCAAATTGGGCATATATATCATGCAAATTGTGTGGGACCAAGATGTCAGGAGGGGTTATGCGATTGAAATACCATCTGGCTAGACTCCCTGCACATGACACAGATGTAATGCCTTGTATGGTTTCTAGTGCGGAGGTTATACAAAAATCCCTTGAAGCAGTTGTTGAACAAGACAAAAAGATAGTTGCTAGGGAGAGGGCACTGGTCTCAGATAGATAGTTGCTAGTTTTATTTGTTTTGCTACATATAAGTTTTAACTCATGATGATGAGATACTTTTATATATGTGATGTTATTTTGTTTGAGTCCTTGATTGGACAATTATCAGGGATCAACAGGATATGTGATGTTATTTTGTTTGAGTCCTTGATTGGGTAATTATCAGGGATCAGCAGGATTTGGTATCACCTTTGAAGTTTGATGTATCATTTATATTTGACATCATATATATCAGTGCTTTCTTCATACTTATGTGCCAATGTGTTTAGTTCATGTTGTTGTTGCTTTATATGTTTAAAAATCTAAGAAAACAAAATATATATATATATGTGAATATATTATGCATTTTTTATGCTTGCTGATATTTGTCGATATTTTCGCCGATATTGTCGATAAGATGTTTTCTAGACCCTCGCCGATATTTTGCCGATACCAATATTATCAACACTGATACTAAAGGCAAAAAATCCCCTTGGGATATTACAATATATAGCAAAGGTGTGAGGATTAGGGAAGAGGGGAGGGAAAAGGATGTGGGAGGTGTAGAGGGGTCACATAGTGGCATCAAAAAAAGAGGGCAAAGAGTAAACTCTTATTCATAGAGAGAGATAAGCCTAGAGCACATGGTAAGCCAACCTAGGAAAGGGGCCAATAGAGGTCAACTAGAACCACAACCAATAAGAGAGAGAGGTTGCAAGAGAGCCAACAATAGCCTATGAGGTAGCCACATGAGCTGATGGGAGCAAGATGTGGGAGCTGATGGGAGCCAACAAGAGAAAAGGTTAGAATACAACAATTCAACAATGTTTTGTGTTTTGTTTAAAAGGGGATTTTCAATAACATTTGTACCTAAAGAAGAAAGGTGATGTATTGGCACTCTATAACCCTAGGTTGGGGGGGTTGTCTGTGTTTATGCATTTGTGATGCTAATCTAATAAAATAAAGAGTCAAACAAAATCTTATATGTCGAATTGTTTTTAATAAACAAAATCTCATAAACATCATATTTTTTTCATTACCACAATGTCAAACAAAAGGGTATCATACTATTTATCTCTATGTTGCAGGAAATGTGGGGCAGGAGGGCGTTTCCGTACAGAAACGAGTACGAAACGCTAAAACGCGCTTGGTACGGCCCTGAAACGCGTTTCAGGTCGTACTTCCACGTTTCACGAAATTGAAACATGGCCAGTACAGCCTGAAACGCATTTGACGGCTGTACGACCCACGTTTCAGCATTTACTTGTGTTTTTTTTCATTTTTTTTTATTTGTTTTCTAATCTATTCTTACGTTAGCCTAGTGACTTCTAATTGCTTCTAGATGCCTATCTAAAGTTATAAAAGCGAACTTCTGCCCTAGTGTTGATATGTAGTTCATAGTAATGTTAAATTCTTAAAGTAAAAGTGATATTCTCCTTTATTTTTCATTTTCATCATTTTACTTAAATTTTTAACATTACCATGAAATGACTCAGGATGTTTGAGAGGGTGGTTTTTGCCCTCATTGGATTTCATATGGAGAAAGTAGAATTTTAGATCTCACTCAAAATCCAACAGACTTATTTGTTTTTCAGGATTGGGGGGATTGCAATGTTTCCATTGGATTTTATCATGTACTAGGGTATGGAACTTGTATTTAATCAAGAGAACCAAGCCCTCTATGCCAGGGAGACTTCCAATAATCAAGAGAATGTAGGGTACTAGGGTATGAAACTTGTATTTAATGAAGAGCACTAAGGTTGTTCGACTATGTAGGAGGAGACTCCCAATCAAGCACAAGACAAGAAATTAGAAATTTCTCGTGGCTGATTTTGGATATTTCTATTTTCATTATGTAATTATTCATGAGTAAATGTGATGTAAATTTAGATACTTATAGTTTATGCATTGACAATTGACAATTTTATCATAATGTAATAAATTAGAATGTATCATATATGCTATATATATTCGCGTTTCCCGTTTCCAAAATTTGGGGAAGTCGCATTTCGTATCGCTTCCCGTTTCGGAAACTCATACCCGTTTCCCCGTTTCGTGCAACCTTTATTTATCTTACTAAAGTCACCTGACGAATAAGGGCATAAGGATATGGGTTTCGAACAAAAGACACCCCACCCTCGTAACAAGCCATGTTGGGACACGTAAATATATATAACTACAAATTATTAAAATTATGTTAATAAAATATTGACATAGAGAGGTAAATTTTTTGAACATTTAAAAAATAGAAGTACAGCAAAACACACATTAGGGCACATCTACACACTTTTTTTAACCTTTTTGAACGTTTTTTGTTGTCCAAAGTGTCAAACACATGGAGAGACACATTGTCGAGTAGCGGCCATGCTTAGGACTTGTGTCTTGAACAAGACATTGTCCCACAAGTGCCCAACACTCCGACAACTAGTGTCTTAGTGTCCAATACATTAAACTCGCAATAGGCAAGGGGGAGAGTATTGAATATCCTAGTTTACAATATTTAAACAACAATTATACACAAACTAGAATAGATCCATCTTAACCTTAGACCTGTTACACATTGACAGGGATCAAAACAAGGGAGAGACCAACCTCAATGTTTACGCAATGTATGAGGATGCAAAAATCTTTGAGATTTGCACCTCGAGATTTTTTATCTTCTCAAAACGTAATAAATCTGGTTATAAAATGGAACTATGCTTATTACCTACTAAAATAGGCTCTCACTTTGTAAATGGTATTGAGTTTTTATTTTCTCTCTTACATTTAGTGCTACTAGTTACAGCTGTTCCTTCCCGCACTTCTTGTGATATGAACGTACTCATCTTCCACATCCCAAAAAGAATGTCTGAGCTTTTCATTGCTCCAATGGTGTCTAACGTGCACTTCTTACCGTTTTCTGTTCTTAAATATTGTGCGGACTCTTTTTTTCTGCTTAGCTTAAGTTTTGGAAAGATTTTAGTTTAAGTTTTGGTTGGTTCAAGTGCTCTATCATGGCTGTCCCCCCACTAAAGCTGCAGCTGAAAGCCATCATTTTGCAAGTACTTTTTAAAGAGCCAACAGTTCCCTGAGGAAAAGGTAGTGCAGAGATGGCAAATCCTTCTTAGAGGACGATGACTTCCGGCATATGCCGAAGAAGGCTATAACATATTGTTCCTAATGGACTTTTGTTCATTTAAGTGCCTAGTTGCAGGGAATTGTATTCGAGTGCTTGCTTGAAGGGGCAGTTATTAATCTTTTGTAAATATTTTGTAAACATGAATACTTGTTTAGGGGCAGATTGCGGTGTTAGCAGGACAACCAACCATTCGTGTAGTTTAATGTTAGCAATACACTCTCAATAGCGAGACAAAAAGCTGGTTCAGCTAATTCTACACAGAAGCTAAACGGAGAAATATTTGCCATTTTCGACTTAATATTTAATGTGTACAAGCCCACAAACCCTAAAATTCGTAATACAGAATTTCACAAAAATGTTTAGCATTCTATGCGAAGAAATAATAGCATACCTTAGCAAATAATAGCGGCTTTAGCTTTGAAGCTTTCATGTTATCTGTTCTTAACGCAGTAGAAGGCTGAGCAGCTCCTCTGACCAGCACCGTACTCCTCTTTAAATTCAGCCTACAAGAAGGTATGCTGTCATTTCTTATTAAATTACTGAAGTAAATATCGTTAAAGAAGCATGAATTTTCGTTTTGCAAGGACATTGGACAGGTGCCGCCGTGTAGAAACGGATACTTCAACGCCATTTTTTGGTCTGGAGGCTTTTACCGCCTCTGTGCGCAGGCCTTCAAATAATCCCGAACTGAGGAATGCCCGTTAAAGTTTGAACAATATTCGCGCACCGGGATTAGATTTTTTTTATTCCGGTGTTATTCTCCTTTTAATTCCATTAAAATAAAGGACAAGTGAAAAGGAGAGATAGATCGATACACTCTTACTACGAGGTAACACTGAGCCTAGTCGGGAGATTATTGCTCCAACTATCATGTGTAAGCAGTTAAATGGGCAATCTCACAGGCACTGAAATCTGCTTGTGCCTGCAGACCTTCAAATCACATCCCCGACATAGAAATGCTCGTTAACGCTTGAACGGCACTCGCACACGGCAAATGGATTTTCTTTTATTTGTATTATTTTCTTTTTCATCTGTTAAAATAAGGACACGTTGAAATATCTGATTCATAGATGCTTAACACTCCCTTTAGTTGGAACTTGGAAGACCACGACAACAGTAATTAATGGGCAGGGCAGTTTTCATAGGTGTTGAAACCTATCTGGTGGTTGGGTTTATGGGTGAGTTTAATACTCTATGGTATTAGCTTTGGTAACGTTGTTATATTAATTTGCATGATATGTTTTTCCAATTTATTCTTAAAAAACCATAAAAAGATGATTTTTACTTGCATTATCCACAATATCGGAATGTATATGAAATAAAAAAAGCAATTACAACATAAAACGAAAAAATTGTAAATGTAAAAAGGTGAAAAAATAAATAAATAAAGAAAGTAAAAAAGCAAATAAAGACGGCTAGATGGATATTCCATTCATAAAATGTAAATGTAAAAAAGGTGAGAAAAAAAAAATAATTTAAAGTAAAAAAGCAAATAAAGACGGCGGCTAGATGGATATTCAGTACATTCTTTTTAGGATATTCAATACATTAGTTTTAGTGATGGAGTATTTTAATTAGCAGCAATGTTTTTACAATAAGTATCGTTCATGAAATGAAAGTCATTATTCCATGGTCCTTTGAGGTTTTCTTTGTAAAAAAAGATACTACTTGGAACAAGATCCGCAAGCGGCGGCAGTCTCTGCCGGGCTTGAAATCAAATAATAAATTAATTATTTGCTCGAGTCGTTTGGAAGGTTTTTGTGTTTGATAGATTCTTTTGTATTCAATTCAATAATTTGGGCAAACTGCGTTTTCCCAAACTGAGTTAGAGATACAGTGGATGTAGTATGTGCAGTAAAGTTTTTTAGTTTACACTTTTGAAGTAAGAGAAGTCATTTTAATTATCTATTAAGCTTTGTAGAGTAACATGACAAATCTGTGTAGAGCAGCGTGACGACTCTTATATAGGTCATATTTTATTTGATATGGACATTTCAAACTAGAGATAGTAATAAAAAATTATAATTATAAAAATCCATTAGTGAATATATGTCCTTTGAAGTAAAAAAATAAAAGTAATTAGCAAAGTAAAGGGCCATGAACATGAGAAGCATTCAAAGTCACTTAAATCAACAAGGGTAGAACCAAAGATCTTAAAAAAATAATATAATATAATATGCCATTTGTTAAGGCTCATAACCGTTTTACACACATGGTATCCATGGGAGGGTTAGAAGTCTAGCAAAAACCTTCTTTGAGGATATCATGAACAAATCACTTTTATCTTCACGTTAGGATAACTTCACACAAAGTTTGGGGTGAATTGAGAAATGTATGACCTGTAAACTAAGGAAGAGAAAGTCAATTTAGGAATTAAGTTAAATGTCTTTGGTACAACGGAAGCAAAATTCTTTTATTTCCTCAAGTCGTACCTGTAACGATTGAAAATAATATATCACTTTTATCTTCACGTTAGGATAACTTCACACAAAGTTTGGGCTGAATTGAGAAATGTATGACGTAAACTAAGGAAGAGAAAGTCAATTTAGGAATTAAGTTAAATGTCTTTGGTACAACGGAAACAAAATTCTTTTATTTCCTCAAGTCGTATCTGTCACGATTGAAAATAATATATCACTTTTATCTTCACGTTAGGATAACTTCACAAAAGTTTGGGGTGAATTGAGAAATGTATGACCAGTAAACTAAGGAAGAGAAAGTCAATTTAGGAATTAAGTTAAATGTCTTTGGTACAACGGAAGCAAAATTCTTTTATTTCCTCAAGTCGTATCTGTCACGATTGAAAATAATATATCACTTTTATCTTCACGTTAGGATAACTTCACAAAAGTTTGGGGTGAATTGAGAAATGTATGACCTGTAAACTAAGGAAGAGAAAGTCAATTTAGGAATTAAGTTAAATGTCTTTGGTACAACGGAAGCAAAATTCTTTTATTTCCTCAAGTCGTACCTGTAACTATTGAAAATAATATAGGGGATTAGTATGTTTAGGTACGAGGTAAAGCCTCAAAAGAGGCTATTTATGGAAACCAAAAAAAAAGAAGACTTACAACAGAGAATAATTGTTGAGATTTTCTGTTTAGAGCAAAATAGGAAAAATCTCAGCTGATGACAACAATAGAATTCAGGTCTTAGATTAACTCCAGTTTGTTGGGAGGGAGTTAATGCATCCTAAATTTGAGTTGAGAGGATTTATGAGGCAGTTAGATCCTCTTTGCTATTTAACAGGCAACCATTCGGATGGTTTTCTAAGAGGGTGAGAGTTTTGTGAGGTTTTCATTATGTAATCTCCTGTTTGATTAATAAATTCCTAATGCCTATGTTTGGTGGACGTAGCCCAGATTGGTTGGGTGAACCACGTTAATTCCTGTGTCTTATGTGCTTGATATTCTGCTGTGTGTTAAATTGAATTGTTGTGCCTCTGAATTCCAACAAGTGGTATCAGAGCACGTTGGAAGAGCGGCACTGCTGGAGGTGGAGCGCGGAGTTGGTTGTTGGAGCTGATCAAAACCTGCGTGGAGAGATACAGTCACCTGGTGAAGTTCTGCGTGAAGAGCTGTTGCGCGGATGACTATGACTGTGTTTTGGACGTGACTGTGGCTACGTGCTGGAGGCAGCCGGAGCTGTTGCGTGAAGAGCTGTTGCGCGGATGACTGTGACTGTGTTTTGGACGTGACTGTTGTTGCGTGCTGGAGGCAGCCGGAGTTTTGGTTATTGTTCGAGTGGAGCAGAGGTTGTTGTGCGGTGCTCCAACACTTCCAAACGATTTAAAATTCCTGGAGTCTGTCCTCTGCACAAGTGCTGATACCTGGTATGTTTTAATTGCGTGGAGCCTGGTGTTTATATTGTTGGTGCGTATGTAATACTGGTGCTTATGCTGTACGAATAGCCATGCTTATGCTGTACGAAATGCCAATCAGCAATTGCTATTAATGGTGTATAAGACTTAATGTTTCTTATAATACGCTCGGTCACTCTCAACTCTCAAACGACAGTTCAAGATCAAATTTTCACGACTTAAATATAATTGATGATTATTTTAGTCAACGATTGTTGCCCGGTGCGTATTACATAAAACCTCCGTGAAGTGTTTTATGGTTTGCTGTGCGTATTACATAAAACCAGCGCCAGGGATTTGTAATTGAATGCTGGTGCGTATCACATAAAACCTGCCCGTTTTGTAATTGTCCCTGCGCGTGTTTTTAAATGACCGAATGTCATGAGATGCCCCTGCGCATTTGGGAAATAGAAATTCCCGCTGCCCAGTTTTCAGTGGTCCACTTAGCGCCTGCATTTACTTACCAACACAGGAATCGAGATCAGTATATGAAGTATATACAATGTGTATAGCACTATAGGTATAATTATAGCTGCGGAGTGAAGAGCGCAAGACCTACGCTACCTGAGTTACTTCAAACAAGAAATTCTTTTGTGTGAAGTGCAAACAAGAAAAAAAAAAAAAATTGTGTGAAGTGCAAAAGGACAGTTTTTTTTTAAGGCAAAAGTATAGAGGCATAGGCAGTTTTTTTGTTGTGTAAAAACAAAGGCATATGCAATTTTATTTTATTTTATTTTTTATTTTTTATTTTTTTATTGCTGGTTGGATATTGGAGATTATTGTGTTTTTTGTTGATACAAATGGTGAAAACTCAAAGTGCCCGGTTTGAAATTGAGAAATTTAATGGCAAGAATAATTTTGAGATCTGGAAGGTAAAGATGCATGATTTACTTGTCCAACATGGCGTGGCAAAGGCATTGTTGGGCAAGTCCAAATAGCCTTACAACATCACAGGCAGTGAGTGGGCCGAGATGGATGAAAGAGCGATTAGTGCTATTCGACTGTGTCTAGCTGATGATGTCCTGTTTAATATTGTGTCGGAGACAACAGTTGTTGGTTTGTGGACGAAACTGGAGAAACTGTACATGATCAAATCCTTAACCAATAGGATCCTCCTGAAACGACAGTTGTATGGTTTGAGAATGCAGGAAGGTACATCGTTTGCTGATCATTTAAATGCTTTTAATACTCTTCTTGTGCAATTACAAAGTATAGAAGTAAAAATACCATTTGAGGATAAAGCTATTACTTTATTGTGCTCGTTGCCCGAATCATGGGATCATTTTATTACTTCTATAAGTCTTAGTTCCTTAGAAACTATTGAGTTTGATGATGTAGTTGCATCCTTATTATCGGAAGAAACAAGGAGGAAGTCGCATTCCAAAACCTCTACATCAGAAGCTATGATGGTTAGAGGTCGTTCGAAAGAAATACGCCCCAGGAAGCCGAGTGACTCACGTTCAAAGTCGAAAGGGAAGAAGAGTAAGCTAAAGTGCTGGTTTTGTGGCAAATCAGGGAATTTAAAGAAGGACTGTTGGAAGCGACAGCAACAAAATTCAAAAGTAGAGTCTTCGACAGAGAAGAAGGAGGTGAATATGACAGATATAGGTTCGACATCTGGTTCAGGTATGAGTGATGAAGTTTTATCAGTTAATGTGTCAAATCATGGTCAACATTGGTTGTTAGATTCC
>APFE030241199.1:23104-43710 GCA_000404065.3 Pinus taeda
TTGCTGCTTCTCATGCTTGCAAAGAGGCGGTTTGGTTGAAAGGTTTGCTTGGTGAGTTTGGTAGGTTACAGGACAACATCAGGTTACTTTGTGATAGTCAAAGTGCAATACATTTGGCTAAGAGTCCGGCCTATCATAGTAAGTCAAAGCATATTCCAATTAAGTACCATATTGTAAGACAGGTTATCAGTGAAAGGGGAGTCTCTCTTGAAAAGGTGCATACAAAGGAGAACTGTGCAGACATGTTCAGGAAACCAGTTTTGTTGGAGAAGCTACGCTGGTGTTTGGCTTCTCTTGGCTTGCAGAAAAGATAAAATAATAATAATAGGGCATCAGGCGAATTGTTGTCAAGGTGGAGATTGTTGAGATTTTCTGTTTAGAGCAAAATAGGAAAAATCTCAGCGGATGACAACAATAGAATTCAGGTCCCAGATTAACTCCAGTTTGTTGGGAGGGAGTTAATGCATCCTAAATTTGAGTTGAGAGGATTTATGAGGCAGTTAGGTCCTCTTTGCTATATAACAGGCAACCATTCGGATGGTTTGCTAAGAGGGTGAGAGTTTTATGAGGTTTTCATTATGTAATCTTCTGTTTGATTAATAAATTCCTGATGACTATGTTTGGTGGACGTAGCCCAGATTGGTTGGGTGAACCACGTTAATTCTTGTGTCTTATGTGCTTGATATTTTGTTGTGTGTTTAATTGAATTGTTGTGCCTCTGAATTCCAACAATAATATCTAATAAAGAGCACATAAATTTCCTTCCTCCTCAACCTGGGGATATCAAGATAAAAACATTAGTAATATAAAATAAGAAGAGTAATATTTGAATGTAAAACCATGGAAGCGAAATATGTGGAAATATTGAGAAATAAAATTGTTTAGATACATGTTGAAGACAACCATATCTCCGGGTAAATTGGCCCATTCAAGTACGAATAAACAAAATAAGATTAGTAAACTAAACAAAATAAGATTAGTAAACTAAATTATAACTTAAGATCCCTCTCTCTACATAAGAAAAGCATAAAAATTGAATGATCCTAATTTATAAAGTTTAAAAACGTAGTTTTTTTTTTTTTTCTAAATCAGAGCTAATTCTATTAAAAAAAAGTGGAAAATATTTACAGTGAGGACAGCGCCTCAGAGGGCCAGTTTCCTGGCCCTTAGCTTAGAGACTCGAGAACAGAATATGAGCACTGTGCCTGAAGAAAAGGAAGAGCAATCAGGCAGCAGGCGAGGGCTTGACATTACAGTGGATATTACAAAACGACTTCATGCTTGCTGGGGAAGCCAAGCAGAGGAAGCCAGCCGGCCAAAATTCCATCCATACAGAAAAGCGTGGTTATATGCGGAAGAAGAGTGGGGTTTGAGGTCGGCCTCAACCCAGAATTGGAAGCAACCCGAAGCATGAGAAGAGCTGGCCGAGAGGGTGTTGAGCAAAATCTGCAAAAAGATTAGGACCAGGTGAACCAAAAGAGCACTTACTTGCCCGAGCTTTGCGGGTCGGAGCCTCGAGCAGGTGCGGAAATTGGAGCAGCAGGCAGAGACTCTTCTTCTTCATCACGAACGCTTTCTTCCGCTTGTGTGAGCATATGCATGACACCAAAATTTCTCTGAATTGGGCCACAGGCGATGATTTCCGTTTCGTCGACCGTCGGTGTGCCAGACACCACCGCATTCCGCGGGGAATCCTCTTGCATGTGCATGGCAGAGGGGGGGGGATTAACATCAGCTTCCTGAGAAAGGCTAGCTTCAGGGGAGGGAGTGGACGAGCTAATGGGGTCAATTGGTTCCTCTGCATCCTCTGTTACCATGATGGTCGTAGTGAAAGTGATGATGGGCTGGTGGAGACGACTACGGAAGGTGAACCTAGAAGTCTGAAAGGAAGAATTGGGTGCAGGCCTGGTGGGGGAGGGCGGAGGAGATGAAGGGGAGGCGGATGAAATTGGAATGACCAGAGGCGAGGCGGAGGGACCAGCTCGACCCCTGGAGGAAGAAGGACCGCCCCTGCGCGACACACCACGAGTGCGCATGATGGAATCCTTGGACGACTGGATGGATGAACACGGCAGAGAACTGAGAAATAGCTGGGAGAGCTCAAGGGCCGAAGGGTAGGTCACAAGCTGAGCCGAGAGCAGAGCAGAGTGATGGAGCGAATTGCACTGAGAAAGCCTGCATTTGGTTTTTGCGCGGCTCAATTTATCAAAGGTGGACGCCAAGTTCGAGCCGGGAGAAGACATTACTGCCTCTGCAGAGCAATGAAGGGGAATTAACAGAGTGTTGTCCTGTGCAGGGATCGGCGGCGAGGCACATTGAATGCCGTCTTCCGGGAGCTGCAGACAGTTATGGCGATCGCCTTCCGTCCAGCTGCCGCGTCGATGGCCATGTGCTGGGCACGTTGGATGCTGAGGTGTTGGCGCGTGGTGATCACCCGGATCCGGGGGTTTAAAAACGTAGTTTAATAATACAAATGAAAATAAAAATTTGACAAAAAATTTATTAGGTCAAAAATTCCAACAACATCTAATAATTATAGAATTTCAAAATTTTAAAAATTAAATTATTTTTTTAAATTCCAAGGCCAAAACTCTAGTAATTAAATTAATCATTGAATTCCAAACCCATCTACTCGGTTCAATTTCAGATTAAGAAGGAAACTTATTGTTGGGGATCATGCTTTCAACTAATGAAAATACGCTGTATGTAACTAAAAAACAAACATTCAAATGTCTCACGGTAAACAACCTCACGTGTATTTATTCATACCATAAAATTTCAACTCTCACATACATGTGATCACAGAGCATAAAATTCCATTTCACACATCATTTATACCCGAAGGATGCGTTTAAACCAACATGCGGATGACCTGCCATATCGCTTTAAATGCTTGTTCTGATCCACATAGTATAACCCTAATCGAGAGGTAAATCCACTGGACCATTCAAAATCATCCAGAAGCGACCAAAGCACATAACCCGGCACATCCGCTCCCTCACTGCAACATTTCATTTCATGGCTTCATCAATATCCCACCATTTAGAAAACAAAATTACTGCAAAATCCAGGCATACTTTATAGCTTCACGTAGTTGTGAAAAATGTTGATAATGGTACTTCACTCGCTCTGGATCATTTACTGCCTGGGCCTGCGGGGTTGTGCCAGTGTCAAAACTGGCATATCCCGTTCAAATTCATGTGTTACACACCATTAAATTCATATTTGGAAAGAAGATTAAATTCAAATAGAATGGGTGAATAAGAACACTAGTACTGTACCTACCAGTCTCAGTGATGTAAACAGGAGGGTTGTTGTAGCGATGCTTTATATAATTTATTACTTCGTGAATTCCAGCGGGATAAGACCTGAAACTGCTCACACCTTCCTGCAAACATTTATGGATGGTCATATATATATATAAATGGTTATATATAAGAGTATTTTATTACTAACAAATTTGTGTATAAGTATATAGTAGACTTTCATTATATAGTAATGGAAGAAATTCAATTAAAGGATAATTATCACAATTGGACAGACGTAAGTATTTATACGAGTTTACAACTCACGCTACTTAGTTTATAGGAAAATGAAATTCAAGAGTTCGGCATTAACAAACCTCACAAAATCAATCTCAAAGCTCCACAGAGACACCTGGTAAAAGACTCAAAAGGCATTCAAGTCCTCCTTACCAAATCCACAGCTTCTTTGTTAATGGCTTCCAGAGTCTTAGCCTTGTCACCCATTTCCGCAAATCGGGTTTACTCACCACCCCGGCGCTCACAAGATACACACATGCAATCCAGCGATCAATGCATCACCGAGCTCTATTTGCTTCGATAGGCCAATCACCAAATACTTGAGCTGAGGAGATTCTAACTGGGGACGTGAAAAACAGCGTTGGGCTTAAAAAAAACCAGTAGAAAGATGAGATTTCAGTTGACAGAAAGAAAGAATGTGAGATGTCTGCTTGCACATCTTCACAATATCGATGTGCTTCCCTAAGGCACCAAATAACGGTGGCAATGCGCATGCATTACAGGTGGCGGCAATGTACATGCAATGCAAGTGGCGGGCTTCCGGCATGCATAGTTGTTGTAGGTGGAAAAAAACTCGGGATAAAATCATTTGTCCCAATATTTGGTCACGAACTTTGGATAAAAGCAGTTTCCCAACATTTTTGCAACCAGACATTGGATAAAATAACCGTGTACATTCGTAATGTGCCTCGAAACAAGTGAGGTTTCCAATAAGAGGTGCAAGTGAAAAGTTTGGTTAAAATACCATTGCGCCAAATTGAAATGCCCAAACCTTAGGTTAAATTTAGGTGAACAACGCGGTCAACGACAACTAATACCTTGTCAATGCTCAATCGAATGCTATAGTCCCTGCTATGCCGGAGACAGGGACTAATAAGAGGTAGCATTGCATCTAGTAGCATATTACTATTCAAACCATCTCATATGAGTTTCTCCTTTAAAGACAATAATGGATACTTGCGAGAGCTAAAAAAATATTCGAATGTTGTCCAAAGGCATATCGTTATTTAGCTATTTAGCGAATACGATGTTTGGTTGGGATTGGGTTAGGGGTGAGTTCAAAGCTAACACCTTAGCATTATCTCGCAAAAAAATATTTTTACATTAATTTGGGTAAGGTGGTTATATTGGGATAATTTGTATAACATTTTATAAAGGGAAGGTAAATTGATTTTCATTATATTGTTCATTAGCATAGGCTTATTTTAACTTTAGATCTATCAAATATTGAGAGATCAAATCTCTCAAAATACAAACCTGTTTTTTAGTGCAAAATCTTTAAATCCTTTTTAACCCTTGGTAGATAGGGAGTTAAGATGCATTTATGCTAGTTATATATAAGTGTGTGTGTGTGTGGGAGTGATTATTTTAAGTATTAAGTTTGTGTATGTTTATTAATTAAATTTAAATATGAACTTATATAATGATTATGAATATGAACTAAACCCTAAGGGATATCTCATTTGGGGAGGTCACAAGGTAGCTTAGATCCATCCTAACTCTTGATCTACCAAACACCTAGAGGAATCGAATCTTTTGATTTGCAAACCTCTTTTAAAAATCTTGCTATATTGTAAGTTTATTGTAAGTATTAAGTTTTTATGTGCTTATTTGGTGCTCTCCAACTCAGTATGGAAGAGATGTTATAATGTCCTCTCCTGGAAACATTTTGACTAAGTCAAAATAAAATAGAAAAAAATAAAACAAAAATAACTCTAAGTTAAAATAAAAGCAACTTCAAATAAAATATAATAAAAATTATACATTATACTACATTATTATTATTATTATTATTATTATTACTAATTTTTGTTGGCTAGTTAAGTTACTAGTGGTTTTTTTACCTCGTTTATAATAACTCATGTTATTGGCCCATGGTATTCATTTGGAATATGACCTAAAAAAGGGAGAATTAAACTAGCCTAGATCCATCTTAAATTTGGGTCTACTAAGCAAGAGGGATCAAATCTCTTGAGATGCAAGCCTCTTTTAGAGTGAAAAGACATTTGATTCCTCTCGGGGCTTAGTAGATCAGGATTTAAGATGGATTTAAATTGGTTATTAAGTTTAAATATGGTTATGAAATCATTATTTTAATTTATATGGATTTTACATTTTACATTATATTTTACATTTTCTATTTTATATATGTTTTAGATTAAATATGAAGCCTACACTTAATTATGTTTTGTTTTTTATTTTCCCAACATTTAATAAATGTTGACAAACTTACTTATATTACACACATCTCCCACATCTCCCCTATACTAGGCCTATAGAGTGTCTCTAGAACTCAAAAACAAATTTACAATATAGCAAATTGAATTGAATCGATTTATTATTTTTATTACTTTAAAATATATATATATATATAATATATATATATATATATATATATATATATATATAATATATATATATATTTTAATTTTTTATTTTAGCATAAATTAAATATATTTTGTCTTTTTCATTTTAATTCAAGTGATATCAATTTTGTTTTTAATTTAATTTTAGATTGAACAATCTAACATGAACATCTCCCTCAC
Organism: Pinus taeda; assembly: GCA_000404065.3. Lineage (NCBI taxonomy): Eukaryota > Viridiplantae > Streptophyta > Pinopsida > Pinales > Pinaceae > Pinus > Pinus taeda. Next base: position 29,193 of record APFE030241199.1, read on the forward strand.
ACTATGTTATAAAGTGTGTCTTGGTACAAGTGCATGTTGCCACCAACAATTGCATCAAATGATAGAAAATACTAATGGTGTTATAGAGTGTGTCTCGGTACAAGTGCATGTTGCCACCAAGAATTGCATCAAATGATAGAAAATACTAATGGAATCAAGAAAGAAACTGCAATGACTAGTGCCTAATTAGAATGCAAAAATGTTATTAAATTGTGTTTATGTCAAAGGGGTTGATTGCCTCATTTAACTCTTCATTAACACCACTTTTCTTACTCACATATGCATCTTGACTAGTCTTGTAATGTTGATTCCCAATCTCTTGTACGATGTTCCAATCCTTCTATAATGTGTGACTACACATTGGGATGAAGAAGGAAGTGTTATTATATTTCAACTTCATAATTCCCTAATAAAAGTATCCCTATGTGAGGGGGTTGGGGTTTAATGGCTGTGAACAAAAGTTGTGACATTAGTCACTTAGGTTAAAACCTTAGTGAACATTCAATATGGGATATTATAGCATTCAAAAATAAAAGTCATTAAGTTCAATTTTGATGGAGTGCCTAAAGAAAACATTGATTTAACTAGATTGGGTTTTATTTGAAAATCATCATGACCACATCATGTGTGTGATTAAATACCCAGATCTCTTTAGAAGTTATTGAGGCCACATTGTGATAATGATTAAATAACCAAACTAAACTCAAAACCCTAGTTTTTTTTTTTTTTTGGGGGGGGGGGGGTGGAGGAGGGGGAGGGGGGTGTGGTTGGGCGTTGATGGCTACCCAAGTAACAAGGTCTAGTAAGGTCACTTGCACAAGACACCATCCAGCTGAAGCAACATGGGTCCCATCACTAGTGAGATTGTAGATCGCTAAATAGGAAGACCAAAGACCCCCAAATACTAGTGAACCATAACATGGGATCTTTCTCAAAACCCTAGTTATGTAAAACACCTAGCATTAAGTTTTAAGACCATTATTTGTCAAGGGGATTCCAAAATAATATGAGCGATCTTAACTATAAGATCCACCATCTTTTATGAAATGATGATCAAAGTCAAATGATTTAGTTGATCTATGCAATGCTTTAAGGAACATATGTGTTCCTCGTCTTTTAGAAAGATGATTGGAAAATTTAGATGAGTTAGTCAAGCTATGCAATGTTGTGAAGAGAAATATATTTACAAAATCAGAAATTGATGAGTAAATCATTACTTCTTAAACATCTTAATCCCTTGCTCTCATGGAGGGATGGAAAGATGGGAATTGGAGAAAATTTTTCTTTTTTGGGAATCTAGAGCAAGTGCTAGCATGCCCCTAACCCATCACATTCAACTATAATGGTGATATGTGGAGTTTTGATGAGACGTAATCTTGACTTGATCTTTGAGGCATTTCCTTGGAGAGAATGAAGATCATTTAATCATACTACAATCGATGTTGAAGGTGTTTAAGAACACTCGCCACTGGGTCATTGTTGATGCAAATTTAATACTCTTTCACCCGATAAGTAGACAAGAAGGGGGTTTACACAACATTCTTTCCTAAAAATTCATAGAAGAAGGAATGGAAGGGGCAAAAATCAACTCTCTTTGACCTAGTAATTTGAATTTTTATAACTTAGCAAGTACATCTCTACCCAAGCCTTATGAAATGCCTAAGAAGAATGGGAACAAGTGAAAATCAAATCCCTTTGGCCTAGTGATTGAGACTTGAATTTTTATGACTTAGCAAGTATGTTTCTACCTAAGCAGGATGTTGTCTCCTCCATGTTGAAGAAATGAAAGCGAAGTAGATGAATAACAAAATTATTTAATGTGTTGTAATTGGTTATGGGATGGAATCCTTGAGAATCATATCATCATATAACAGTGTGCTTCACTCGTGATATTCAAACTAGGCACTTACTGGTGTAAAACTAGTGAAATACCTAGCATCGTTGCTAAAAACCAGTTGAGTTAAGCCCTTGTGTTAGTATGTGTGTGTGTGCATGTGTTGTGTGTGTATGTGTGTATATATATATATATATATATATATATATATATAGAGAGAGAGAGAGAGAGAGAGAGAGAGAGAGAGAGATATGTGCATGTTGGGAAAGGGGGGAGGGATGTATGTGTGTACACGCACACATTAATACATGCATATATGCATATTCCTAAATAGAAAACAATAAAATGGACAAAAATCTCAAAGGAAACTTCATTCTCTCCTATATCATATTTTTATCACAAAGGAGAGGTTGTCATAATCAAGACAACACATTATTGCATTAATTGCAGCTTATGTCCTTCACAGGGATACACACATGCATGTGTACTAACCCATTTTAAGGGGAGAACCAAAACCACAAGCCATACTTGTTGTACACCATGCAAGGTAGGAGCATTCCTAGTAATATTCAAACTTGTATCATCCTCACGAAAGCCACTTTAAGTTGGTACTAAATTATAGCATGATAGATAGTAGCCTTCTTTATTAGCAATATTGAGGATGTCCATATTAAACCAACTCATTACACTAATTACAAACTAACCATGCTACTCACAAGGATATGGATGAGATTGATTCTGAATATAATCAACCCTTTTAATTAAGGAGAATTGCAACTGATAAGGAGCTACATTTGGCAATCCACCATGTAAGGCAAGAGCATGGTTGCCATGTAATTTCTCTAAGTTCCACCATATCATCCTCACGAAAGCCACTTTAAGTTGGTATATAAATTATAGCATGATAGGCAGTAGCCTTTTTATTATCAATATTGAGGATGTCGATATTAAACCAACTCATTGCACTAATTACAAACTAACCATGCCACTCACAAGGATATGGATGAGCTTAATTCCCATACTACAGCTAATAAGGAGCTACACTTGGCAATCCACCAAGTAGGGCAAGAGCAAGGTCCTAGGCCGACCTATTATTTACTTATGCATGGGTCTCTCTCTCTCTCTCTCTCAAGTAAAACAATAATGATTAGTTACACAAATGACTCCCGAGAATTAGGAGAAATCATGATATGGTATGTCAATAAATGATTTTGTATTTAAAGAAGGGAGATTATAAGTTCAAATCCCCTAAATATTAATTGGTTAGTTAGATAATAATCTAGCAGTAAATTAACTAGAATTTACAAACAACTATATCGCGTAAACTAGAGTGGGCATTGTCTGTCAAGCTTAGAGGTAGGTGTCAAGTAGGGAAACAATGACTCTAGGCCCAAGAGTTCACATTATTGGGTTTCTAGCTTCACCAAAAAATACAAAAGGGTTGTCGAGTCAAAGAAAGATGGAGGGTGTCCTCCTCCTCATCTTGAGGTCTCCTTGTTATTCATAGTATTAACTTGGTTAGTAAGGACTTTGCAAGAGTTATTTGTCTCATTGCATGGTAACCATGTGTTAATCAACATTTCATTGATGAATTTGAAGGTAATTTTTTTTTTTTTTTGAATGTGTTGGATGACCCTCATGAAGACCCAAAGTAAGAGTTTAAAAATCAGTTTCAAGATGTGTCACTTCCACACATAACGCTAACCAATATGGGTTATATGTCAAAGAATTAAAGGTTAATAAGAAGGAAGAATTTAGATGTGTCCATCCTTGCATTTAATACCCCTATGTCTCAGTTGTATCCAACACTTTAAAGAATGTAAAACGAAGGTCATTTGCCTAAAATATTAGCAATAAGATTCAAGATCCCATGGACTTAACTCATATACATCATTTTCATCTTACCTTCCAAATTTTATCCATTGTATAATTTCTCCATTTCTATCCTTTTAAAATTTACCTTTTACAATTACTATTTATTTTTCTTTTACATTTTTCCATTTCCATTATTTTTAGTTTTTTTATTATTTTTATCTAACCCTGTATTATTCTAGAAATTTTCATGCCTAGATGCTTCCATACTTAGCCTTTCCATTTTCATTTTCCTTCACACATTCATTTTCCTTTTTTACCATTTGTACAATTGTCCATTTCCATTTAACTTTTAATTTCCCTTTTTAACCATTTCCAACAACCAATTGAACATATCACGGCGTGACACTTGGAAAGCATCGACTGAACATTAATGAGTGGGAAATGACCACAACCCACTTGACAACCAAATGAACATATAATTGTGTGACACTTGGAAAGCATAGATGGAACATCGATGACTAGGAAATAACCCCAGCAGGACATATCAGGGGGTAACACTTGGAAAACATCGATTGCACATTGATGAATAGGTAATGACTTGGTGGACAAAGGAAAAAAATTTACACTCTCCACAAACAACACAAAATTCCATGTCGCATGTTTAATACATGAATAACGTAGGGGGAATTATCTTTATAAATATGTTGAAGTATGTTGGTTGTTTTTATTTTTTATTTTTTATTTTTATTTTTTATTTTTATTTTTATTTTATTTTTTATTTTATTTTATTTTTTTTCCATAAGGAAAAAGTCGTAATTTCTATTAATATGGAGAAATTACATTTTGCAGATGTTGTTGCATTCATATTATGGTTTAGAGGCCTTCCTTAAGAAGCCCCATTTGTCATGACTCCACGCAGGGAGTCCTAGTGTCTGAGGTTGTGTATGCCCAAACTTAGAAGAAACAATATGTATAATACATTACATTCCAGCTCTTTGCAGAGAGCACTGCTGAAACTGATTCAGCTAACATAGATGTTTAAACATGAAATAACAAAAATCAAAAGCTACATAAAATGGAAACTGATTCTATGTGGGTCAGAGACCCATTCCTAGAGAATATCATGAAAAGGTCTGTGATAGTGCTGATGGAAGTTCCATCAATCACCTCCTGGATCAGTCAGTCGTCCCGTTGATTTTGCGCTGCTTCTTTGGATAGCTGGTCCGCCTCAGTGTTCTGTTCCCTGTATATATGGCTGCATTTGAAGGATTCAAATGATGTGATCAGTCTTTTTGTCTCTTCGAGAATATGTCTCAGAGAGAGAGCATAACAATGTGTTGCATCGTTCAGCCAGTTGCAAACAATTTTTGAATCCCCAAATAATTGAAGGTGGCTGCACTGTTTCTGTATCGCAAAGTGAATGATATGTTTTGCAGTGCTTAATTCAGCAAAATTATTGGTGCCTCTGCCAAGCTTAATCTGGATTTTATAATAATGATCATCGCTGAGGTATAGCAACGCTCCTCCACCGCATCCTGTTTCTTGGGCAGAGCCGTCGAAAAAAGCCCAAGGCTTCGATTTGTCCAGATTTATATGCTTGTTAGTGCGGATGGGATTTTTAGGAACTGCCTCAGGGAGTAAATCAAAGTCTGTGATAGTGTGGCTCAGAATTACAGGCCAATGAGGCACCTTGTTTTGAAATATAACCTGGTTCCGAGCAATCCATATTGCCTAGCAAACAAGCAAAGGCATGTTGATGGATTTTCCTGTATGCTCACGGCACCAATCGCTCCACGCCTCCATAATATTCGGACCCTGCTAGACTTTGAGGGAGGGATAGTGAGTAGAAATGTTTTGCCAAAAATCTTTAGTAACATGACATTTTAAGAACAGATGTTCTGTGCTTTCCTCTTCTAAACAGCAAAGATGGTATCTGAATGGACCATGAAATGATCGCTTCATAAGATTGGTTCTGGTAGGGATTTTGTCGAAGAGTATATTCCACATTAAAAGCCAAGTGCGAGGGGCAGCGCCAAGCTTCCAGAGATCTTTCCAGATGGGGAGGATATTCGGGGGCTTGAATGATTCCATGAGCTTTAAATATCCCAATCTAGGGGAGTATATGTCGTGATTTGCAATAGCCCAGATAATGTCATTAGGGCCTTCAGTGAGTCTGATGTGAGCCTGCGTGAGAGCATCAGTAAAGTCCCTCCATTCTTGATGCCACTGTTCAGGGATCTCTAAAGTGCGGGGGGTTGCCCAAGCCTGTTGCAGAAAGGTAGTATTTGCGCTATCTCTAATGTGCTTCATATGCGTAATGCCTCTGTTATGAAGGTGCCTTAACATTCCATCAGATAATCTGTGTAAATTGCCGCACCCCACCCACGGATCCACCCCAATCCATTGTTTCCTTCTTTGATGCGCCAGGTAATGCCTTCCTGCAATAGAGGTAGTGATTGGAGAACAGATTTCTAAATGTTTGATATATTGCATCCATGGTCATGTTGTTGACGGAACCAATCCATGAGATGTGATGGCTTGATGTATTTAACTTGGGCGGCACGAGACCATAGGCTGTCTGTGGTCAAGAGATTCCAACCGAGTTTGGCTGCCAAAGCCTTGCCAAAGAAATCGAGATTCTTAATGCCCCAACCGCCCTAGCGTTTGGGTCTAGCAATGGTGACCCATTTCACCCAGGCAAATTGCTTCCCTGTGTGATGACCTTTCAATAAAATTCTAGCACAAATGTTTTGTAATCTGTTTAGGATGCCGCGAGGTATCCAAGCCAAAGTCATCCAGTATACTGGTGTGGCTTCAATAACAACTTTTATGAGAATCAATCTACCAGCTCTTGAGAGATATATGTGATACCAAACCTACAATATTTTCTCCACCTTTGCTATTAACCAAGTCCAATCTGCAATCCGATAGCCAAGGGGTTTTAGTCTATACCCTAGATATTTGATGCCGTCAGCTAGATTTAATGAGATGAAGGGGAATCGATGGGATGCATATGTAGATTCATGTTGAGAGCAGCCAATAGCCGTGATTGTGGATTTGCTTTCGTTTATCATCATGCCTGTGGCCTGTTAGAAGAGTGCAAATATATTCTGGAGAGTAGTGGTGTCACCTATGCATCCATTAAGAAAAATGAGAATATCATCAACAAATAAAAGGTGAGTAAGATAAAGATTATCATAGATATTGATGTCGTTGATCTGGTTTCTATCCCAGGTAGATGTGATGAGCCTACTTAAGCCTTCCATAATGGGTAGGAATAGAAGTGGTGATAAGGGGCATCCTTGCCTGAGCCCTCTTTCTAAGGTAAAGAAAGATGTGGCTTCACCATTGAGAAGAACCCTGTAGGATACGTCGGTAATGCAGCTCATTATCCATTTAATGTAGTTGTAGGGAAAGCCAAGGTGTGTCAGAAGCAGCCTGATGTAGAGCCAATTGGCTCTATCAAAAGCTTTGGAAAGGTCTACCTTTAATATCATACCCTTTTGTTTTTTGATATGAAGAGAATGTAGGAGCTCTTAAGTGGTGGCAATGGCTTCATGTATCTGCCTGTGATTAAGGAGAGCGAATTGTTCAGGGGATATGTGGCGAGATAATATAGGCTTCAGACGATTGGCAATTATCTTGGCAATAATTTTATATAGGCAATTGCAGAGGGAAATGGGTCGGTAGTCACTGAATGAGATCAGATGATTGGCTTTTGGGATAAGAGCAATGAAAGTGGATTTTATAGCGGATGATATTCTGCCATTTCTTTTGCAATGCTCAATAATATTGAGAAGATCATTGCCCAGTAAATCAAGGAAAGCAATGTAAAATTCGATGGTCCAACCATCAGGGCCAGGGCTTCTATCTTTCTTGAACCATTTAATGGTGGCTTCTAGTTCTTCCATGGTCACTTCCTTTGTGAGATCCTCTGAATCTTCTTGTAGAACAAATCTGGGGAATTTTTCAGCCACTCTCATAATCTCCAGGATATTGGCCTCTCTGGGAGCTCTATAGATGCCTTTGAAATGATCGATGGCTAATCTGGCTAGGTTCCTCTGAGTTTAAATTATCTGATTCTGTTCATCCCTTAATTCCCATATAGTGTTGATAGCTTTACGTTCGTTTTCAAATTTATGGTAGAAATTTGTGGTTCTTCTCTATCCTTCAGAATCTGTGATCATTTGGCTACGAGGGAGGTGTATTGTTCTTTGCTTTCCTGGTTAGGGAAGATACCATCAGTAGAGTCCTCATATGATGCTATGATCCTCTCAGCCTCCTTCAGAGTATGGTCATCGCGGATGCGCTTCTAGTGTGCCCAATGCTTGGAGATTCTCTTGAGCTCGGATAGTTTCCTAACAAAGCCTGCAATATGGTCTTCATGTTCCCTAATAGGATTGTTCTGCCAATAATTAGTGACCAGCTGAATGTAGGAGGGGTCCTTTAACCATGAGGAATTAAATTTGAAGGGGCTCTTGATCTTGTTATTGATGTCGACCGTCTCTAAGAAAATAGGGCGATGGTCTGAGATGCCCCTAGATCCGACCCATTGCCTTATGCGCGGAAGTCTGTTATATAGAGATTCCTTAATAAAAAATCTATCTAATCTTCTGGCCAAGCTCTGTATTCCACTTCGATTGTTAGTCCAAGTGTGCTGTAACCTGGCAGTGGGTATGTCTACCCAATGATGCTCCTCCAATAGATTGGATATAGTATCCGAAAAAATGTCAACTTGGGAAAAGTGCCCCCACGATTCGCAAAAGCCCAAGGTGAAATTTAAGTCGCCACCGAGTATTATGTTGTCCTCCTTTAATAGTTCAGATTCTAGTAAGGCACTCCAAAAAGTGGCCCTGTTAGAACATGGGCCATAAACGTCGATGACCCATATGTCCATTTCCATGGAGAGAACATCAACGTCCAGGCCGATGAAACCTCTGTCGCCCCAAATGTTTCAGACCTTGACTGCTCTGTTGTGGATCCCAACAGCTAATCCACTTGATCTCCCTGTTGCATCTAATGCATGAAATGTCCAGTTAGGCATCCAGGAGATGAGAGACTGGACTAGGGTGTCTACAGGACAGAGGGTCTCTTGTAGAAAAATGATGTCAGGTTGTGATAAGGTAAGCAATCTCTTGAGAGCTAGTTTTTTGGGGGAACTAGCAAAACCCCTGCAATTGTATGAGAGAACTTTCATGTAGGATGGGGGGCTGGGCCATTCTTCACTCTAAGGGCCCGGAGGATGGTTTGCTGTCGCCCAATGGCTACTTCAGCATCAGCTGTGTGTCTGGCTTTTGTTATGCGAGATGGACAACCCCGAGAATGCTTATGGGGGTCAGGAGCAGATACAGTATCACGACCAATAGCATCGAATCCTCTATCTTTTGATCTGGATCTGAGGGAATATCGAGGGGATTCAGGGGGAATGGGGCAGGGAAGGCGGAGATGGAGGAGGTGATCAGATTGGGTAAACTCAGGGATATGGCGGGAGAAGGGGTCAAAATGGAACATATAAGAGAGGGAGAGGGAAGGGGGACAGAGAAGCCGAGGGGTGCCCCCGAGAGATTATCAAACGAGCGGCATGGCGGGCATGTGCTCTGATGAGGCACAAAGCCAACAACTGTAAATGATTCTGGAGGAATATAAGGGGAAGAGACATTCCAAACCGAAGATACATCGCCTTGCAAAACAGAGTCTTCGTGCGTGGGGGCTGGCGATGCGCGGATAGTGTGTTCGATTGAGATGCCCAGAGGATAGTGTGGAGCACTTGCGTCCATATTATGCTTTGTCTGAGTCTTCTCCGTCAGTGGCCGAGTAGGAAGGTGCGGGGGGGGCTCTGTAGCCTCTTCCTGATCAGTCTCCTTACCCTTGCGAAGAAGTGGACAATCTCTGTATAGATTTCCTACTTGGTGACATCTTCGGCATCTATACAAGATCCCTTCATAGTCAATAATCTGCTTGTGTGCCGAGTCCCACCAATGTATAGTAATATATTCTTGTAGACCACCCCTGGTGTCCAGGTTGATGAGAAGGCGAGCATAAGTCATCAAACCAATTTGAATAAAGGATCTATCATAATCGAAGTAAGTACCCATTGCATTCCTAATTCTTCTGAAGATGTCTTCAGACCAATACTGTAATGGGAGGCCTGGAAGCCGAACCCATATAGGCCCGATGCCAATCTGCTCAGTTTCGGGGTCAAACATAGGAGTCCAACGCTTAAGGAGAAATGGAGCATGTTGAAAATGCCAATGAGAGGACAAGACCCAATTTGCATGGTCAGCATGAGCGAACCTTAAAGCAAACCATCCTCTTACTAAAGTTTGTACGAAGGGGGCGTCCATCAGATGATGTCCCCAAACTTCAGAAGCCCAGGCCTTCAAACGAGTAGCCGAGTATTTCCATCCCTTGATGCGACCCACCAGGACTCTGTCTGCATGATCCATGATTTCACTCCACTGGATGTCCTCCTCAAGTCTGAGGAAGATATCTTCAACTTTGGTCTTGAAGCATCTGTATTTCTTCTTAGGGCCAGGGGCCGGAGAAGGGTTTCGAGCTCGATTCGAAATCGGGGAGGTACCAAAAACGAGAGGAGGGATAGGGTTTGGTGATGAGGGTACATCGCAGCCACCGGGGAAGTTCAACGGATTAGAGAGTGGAGGATTTTGTGAGAAACTGCCCAATGGAGGATCGGTAAACAAAGAGTCCGCGACAGGGTTAATGGAGGGTGGAGCAGATGTAGATGTCCACGAATCAGAAGCAGAAAGGGGGGCAGAATAGAGGATAGGGTGAATACAGTCTGCTGTAAATCCAAGGGTAGCTGAAGAGAGAGGAGGCGAGGAAAGATCTGGCCAAGAGGAGGGAATGTCCGGAAGAGTCGCAGGACATAGTCGCGACAGCTCCACGATGGAAAAAGAAGCCAGATTATTGGAGAGACCAGTGTTCTTACCTTGAGATGCGGAAATGGGAGTGCGCCAGATAGAAACCCCTTCCAATGGGTCTTTAGAGTAGTCGATGGCTTCATGGTCCTCCATATTGTCAGCAGTATTCTCGGAACAGTAGTTACTTCGGAATGCAGTTACCAAATAACCGGGCCGCGAAGAAACAACCGTGACAGCTAGTAACCGGAAGGTGTCTGCTTAAAAAACCCTTGACTAGACACCAGGAGCCTATCACATAGAATAACTGAGACGTCCAACAAAAACGAGAGGTGGTAGGGGCGCCCAGTGGATGCAGATGTCGAAGGAGTCTCGCAGTCACAGAATACTGCAGGTGAATGGTAAACCCTAGCTAACTAAAACCATCGCGTTCGAAACCCTCCATGTTCACCTCTCAGTTCTCATCTTCTCTTGAAGTATGTTATAACTATGTATGTGGGATTAAATATGGATCTATGAATCAAAGGCCAAGATTCACATGCAATTGATTAATGGTTTCTGAGCCACTATCTTCCAGAGACTATAACTTGAGTTATCGATGTCCAAATTAGGCAAACAAGAGCTCATTGGAAATATGAAGTGCAAACAATATTTTGAGGCTAGTTTCAATGCCTAAAATTATAAACATTATTTCATATAATTACAAGAAAAATAGTGACCATTTTGGGCCTATCATTGAAATATTCTTGAAAACAACATGAAAAGGGAAGTCTACAATATATGAAATGAGACTAGTTTGGAGGATGAATTCCTAGCTTCATATTTTCAAAATCAAACTTCATCCAGTTAACATAAAGAGGAAAAACCTAACCATCAAGTAGTTGCAAAGATGAACAAAATATTACAAAGAGAAAAAATTACATTCAAAAAAGGGGTTGGAGTTTTTCCAAAGAGGAGTTTACTTGTCGAGAAGATCTTATGAATCAACTTGCTAAACTTTCCCTCTCATCTATTCTTCTACATTTTTCTTTCCATTAGGTTTTTCATGTTTGGTCACGAGCAATAATATACAGGTCTCATTATGTCTTCTCATCTCTTACAAGCACTTCTTATTGTATTTTAGGTCCCATGGAATAAGATCCCTAGTTGTAATAAAGCAAATGTAGTTTAATTACAGGTTATTGTTTTTTCATTTAGGAGGTTGTTTCAATTTTCAAATAATATTAAACTCATCACATTAGGATATTGTTTTTAATTTCTCCGAGAAAGAGATATTCAAGTTCCTATTACAAGCATGAGTCTATATGATGTTGTATCATTGGATTCTTGTGCAATTGAAGCTTTACAAACACATTTGATTATAATGCATGTAGTCCTTTAAAGTTATTTGAAGACCTAATTATTTAGTTATTTCATCTTACAAAGTCATAACTGATGGGCCTCCAAAATAAGTAAATTATAAGGCCCATTAATCAAATCCTAAGCACATAAAGCTATGTTTGAACCCACCTTTTGCACTCGATGATACACTTTCCTAGCTTAATGGGTTCTTAGATGAGTTCAATGTGGTTTTCATATTTTATGTGCCTTAAAATGTTTATTGTGTAGGATTTGAAGATATATTGAGCAGATTCTAAGAGCTCCAGCACTAGAGGTATTTTTGGGACTTGTTGGCTACAACGAGAAGGCCTAAACTTGAATGACTCATGGCATTTAATGCCCATTCATGTTGTTGCAAGGTGGACTAGGAATAAGATCTTTTTTTATAAGAATTTTTTGAGGGAAATGTGGCCCTCCTCTCAAGGAGGCTACTCTACACTTCATGTATAAATAAGAGGCTCGAGTTAGCCTAGTAGGAGATAGAGAGAAAAGTGAAAAGTAGAAAGCAAGATTAACCTTTTAGTATTCTCAAAAACGTTGTGCAGTCCTATAATGTGAGAACAATTTTTTAAATGGAAGCAGTGTTTTATTCTAGCTCTTATCTTGGTTCTCATTTAAGGACTCTGAGCATCCTTTCGTTGGGCCCACCCTAGGAGCTTCAGAGCCCTCCTATACTTATGTTTGTCTTATGCTTTACATTTGTTAATTTTCTAGCTTTTTTGAAAGTTTCATTTTTCATGGCTCCTGTGCATGGTTAAGTAGAAGAATCTTTGAACAAATCTTTCTTTTAGGTTATTTATGCAATTGCTAGCAATTATAGCACTTATTAATGCAACTGTGAGTCTTCCTTCATTTTACTTCTCTTGTTATTCCAGAGTTTGGTGTTCATTGTTTTATAGTGTAGTTGGTTTTACAACTACAAGAAACACACAAAGATTGATTTCATAAGGATAAGATTAAATCAAGTTTCCTTGAGCTTTGATCAGTAGAATGTTATCATTTCCTAACATTACCATAGATTTTCCTCATCTCAAATTCACTTTCTATTTGGTTTACATGCTTGTTGACCTATCTCTTGTAGCAAAACAAAGACTTGTAGAATCCCATAACCATCCCTCACTTCTCGCTAAGCTTCACAATAAACATATGGTTTGACCTCTTTGTTGTATTACAACACCTCTGGGATATTGATAATGGAACTTGGAAGTATAGAGACCTCATAGATGCCTTTGTCAATTGTTTTCTGAATTTTATTTTTTTGAAAATTAGGGTTTTGTTTCTTAAACTTTTATTTTAGCAAGTGTCATTTTCCATTTATTGCAGACAACATAGAAGTGTATGTCATTCAACAAGTGTGTTTTTATTCATTGCAAGTAGCATAGATGTGTGTGCCATTTCCTTTTCTGCAAATCTATTTTCCCTGAGCATAGCTTAGTTAGCTTAGTCTTTGTGCATCTAACCTTCATTTCAAATATTTTCCGCCTGCATAAAGATCAACAAGAGAAGAAGATAGTGTTTGTTGGACATACACTACTAACCCCTCTTAATTTTGTACAAACCCTAGGTTGATAATTAAATTTGAGACCATTGGGAGTTACAACATTGTTATTGTAATAATCAGGGCCATTACTTTTTGGCATCATTGTCAGGGAGGTGTCAAAGTATGTACCACATTTTTCTTTAATTGATTTACTCTTTCTTTCATTTCATCTTCCACAAAAAGAACAAAACACATTAGCACCGTTTTCAAAGAAGACAAGAAAAAAACAACAGATTCCTTTTTAGAATTTATTTCTTTTATGCCTCGAAGAGTTAGGGATAGGACAAGAAAATTTCTACGGAAAACCCCCACTTCCACTAGCGCCCAAACATTTTCAGCTAACCATGAATCTCCTTCCCTATCCACAAGGACCTTTGAGGCCCTTTTTGGTGAGCAAACAATGATCTTTGAGGAGATTGCAGAAGGATAAATACCTTCACATCTTACCAATACTGTGGTTGAAGATAGATAACCTAAAGTTTTTAAATTTCCCATTAGAGAAACAAATGGTGAAGAAAGAGTGAAAAACATTAACCCATCTATGCTCCCATACTTGTATGGTTTGATAACAAATCCTAACGTATTCATGTTTGAGTTTGTTGTTGTGTGTATGACCTATGATTACATCATCAATGGGTAGAAACTCAAGTTGTTTTCTTCCACCTCAAAGGATGTACCCCTCTCATGATTGATGAGCCTTGAAGAAAATTACATCGCCACCTAGGATCAAATGAGATAAGCATTCAACAACAAATATCGACATTACTACAGAGTAAGGGATACCATAGATGAAATATTAAGAATGATTCAAGGAGAAAATCAATCTCTAGAAGACTATGAGGATAGATTCCAACTAAGTTACATAAGGGTGCATAATTACACTTTGGACCCAGACTCCTTAAAACTAGTACTATTGAGAGGAGCCAGAGAATATCTTAGGGAAACCCTCAATTTTCTAACCAATGGACATATCTACTAGCTCACTTATAATGACATTAAACAGGTATGCAAAATTCATTCAAGAGGCATTAGAAAAATAGGTAGAGCAAGAAAAAGTTCAGTAAATACTTC
>APFE030241220.1:3462-37192 GCA_000404065.3 Pinus taeda
AAGCATATGCCTGTTTCATACAAGAATAATTCTCTTTCATATCTCTCCATGTGGAGTCCCTATGCCTCTATATAGGCCTCATACATACAATACCATGCATCATTACCATGGTTTCCTCATACCATCAACTAATACCATGGGCCCCTTACATTATTATTAACTACTTGTGGTCCCTTACATAAGATGGGTTAACCACCTTATTTATTACTATGGCCCATCCCATTATTACATTATTACCTTGGGTACCTCCCTCGGTACCCCATTATTACATTATTACCTTGGGTACCTCCCTCGGTAGCCCATATTACCCCCCTTAGGTATATAACACATCATCAACGAGGGAATCCATAGGCTCACACCTCCACCCTCAAAAGTAGTACCAAGATTCAACTCCTTCCGAGGAAGTCTAGAATCCACTACCAAATTCAATTGTCATCCAATGTCCAACGCTACAATTATGCGTTGTTGTCCTCTTAGTGAACATTTATCGGCTCATTATTCTAGGGCACACTCCCAATGTGCATATGATTCCATATGATATTTATAATGACCAAACAAAGTCCATTCCTTGACCTTCCCTTATCTGCTACAAAGTCCTTATGGAAATATGGTAACCCCCTTCCGTGTAGTCACTCACCTTCCAAGTTATTTTCCATCCCCTTTCTCGAGTGATCCATCCCTTGGAAAGGCTTCCTCACATTGGAAGGTCAAAAAACTAAGGCATATCCCTATCTCAAAACCATCATACCAGTCATAGCATGCTCACGAAAATCAATGGCACTATTGGGTACCATTGTCCCACAATGGTCCTCCTCCTGAAGTGATTTGCCAACATAATGATGCATGTTCCAATTCCTTTCACTGCTACTACTAACATTCTTGCAGTTAGTTTCAACCACCCAACCCATGAAATTTCCATAATTTCCTATACCAAGCACATAATTTCCATTAGATTCAAAATGAATTGGAATAAATTCAAATCATACCTCATTGGCATCCCTTCAATATTGTACACTTGCAATTCTATTTACTTCATGTCACAACAAGTCAAACTAGTTGTTTGATCAAATGAACATGTCTAAACATATCACATCTAGTTAGCTCAAAACACAACCATCATAAATCGAAATCATGAATCACATGCAACCATCATAAATTAGAGTCATAGATCACATGCATAATTAAGATTGAAATAAAATATTGATACTTATATTTCAAATGGTTCTTTTTCTTCTTCCTTTGGTCTTTGTCATTTCTGTACCATCACTAATTCTATTGCCAAAACTAGCAAGCACCTAGTGCCTTCTCTTTAAGCAACAAGGGAATTTGGAGACTAAATCATCTCCTCCCTCAATATCAACAATAAGGTATCCTGAGACTAAATTACCTCAACCCTCAATATCAACAACAAGGGCATCCAAAGATTAAAACGCCTCAACCCTCAATAGCAACAAGGGTATCTCAAGACTAAACTGCCTCAACCCTCAATAGCAAGCAATCAGAAAGATTCTGGAGCAGTGTCAGGTTTAGGTATTGGCCCTCCAGTGATAATGGCACCAAGTACTTCATTACGAGTTCTAATATGGTCAGATTTGAGAGTAAGCATCTCTTTGTAAAATATAAGCAACACCAAAACCTTCTAGAGCCCAAACTTCCATTTCTCCTATTCGTTGTACCCAACCAAAGGGCTACTGCAGTACCGATCAAGGGTACTGTTGTAGCTACTGGACGAAAGAAATGGATTCTGAAATTGATTAACATTCTCGAACCGGGGTTTGGAACTGAACTTATCCTCAGGAGGATAGATGGGGCGATTCAGGTGAGATCGAATACAGATCCAACTTTCTATTCATTTATGGATCTGGGCAGTCCAGGAGTGCCGGTGGTTATCCACCTCGGATCCTCTCTTCTCGAGAATCTAGAGACTAAACCACTTCAAACCTCAATATCAACAACAAGGGCCCAAAGAGTCCCGTACCTGCCTGTCCCATCAAACTACAAAAAACATACACATACACGTGTACAACACAACACATACACCAACACCTGGTGTACAACATGACACGTACACCTAAACCCAGTGTACAACACAATACATACACCTACACCTGGTGTACAATGCCACACAATACATACACCAACACCCAGTGTACAACATAGCAAATTCATCTATACCTGGTGCACAACACAACACATACACCTATACCCAGTGTACAACATAGTACAATACATATATGTACACACTGTACAATACCTTGAATACACCTGTCATTATAAAATGACTACAAAATACCCATAACGTTATACAAAATATACACAACACAACATATACTACATGTACACAATACCACATGTACACAATGCCACCTACATAACGTGTACACAACACCCAATGTACACAGTACCACCTACACAGCGTGTACACAGTACCCAATGTACACAACACTACCTGCACAACAAGTACACATCACAACATGTACATAGCACCACATGCACGACATGTACATGACAACACCTACACACAGCACCACATGTACAACATGTACACAAAACCATATGTATAATCATGCACACAACACCACATGTATATAACACCACATATACAACATGTACATAGCTGCATATGTGCACAACACCATATATCCAACATGTGCACAACACCGCATATGAAACATGCACACTGTACCGCATGTATGCAAAACCATAGGAATGACATGTACAACATATACACAACACTAGTACTACACAGATGGAGGCCACATTACCTCTACCAAGCAACCTAGCTTCTAATGACTTTCCACTATCCATTCTTGTCCAACATATCGTGGATCACACTGGTTTCATTTAGTTGATTTATCCCTCAACATTACTTGTCGTAGCATAAACATAAGCATAGTACAACCATATAATATCAATTCACATCCACATGATACTAGCCTCATATATCTGTCAAGGCTATTCTTCCCACTTGATTCCTCATAAGATCAAGAACCTCTTCATTCCATTCACCTGCATAAGAAATCATTCCTCCACAAAAATGATCCTTGGTGACCCTGTCAGACAATGAAATATATACATACATACATATAAACATCAACATAAAATAATCGTGATCCTTGACAACCCTATCAGATAATGTTATATATATATATAATCATCAGCATAAAATAATCATGATCCCTGACAACCTTGTCAGACAATGACATACATACATACATGTATAATATATGGACATCAACATAATCATGAGCACAACATAATTACCAAATATCATAAGGTCAAGGTTAAGTAAATCCCTTTATCCATGAACAACGTTGATAACAATAGTTCCCAATATAACCAAAGCATCTGACGCCCCAAATCCATTTGCTTTACCTTTCCTGTTATCTTCTCATTACTATCTTATCATCATGCATTTATCCCAATGGACCCGACCAATCCAACTGGTTGTCATTTTCTTGCCTTCAGTTATCCTTATACATGCACCAAACTTTATCCAGGTCTTACATTACTTGTTAGGTTTCATTCAGCTCTCCTCGAGCTCCTTTAATTCCCTCCTTCCCAAAAATTACCAATATCCTCAAAACAAAAAAGGAAAGAACAAGAAACAAACAATAAGAAAACCATGAAAAGCCAATAGTAATGTGACACCACAAGAAAAGTGGCAAGGCCTTGCACCAGAAGCAATTAAAACCCATAATCAAGCTCAAACAAGTCACAAAATATAGAAGGCACAAAACTAGAAACAAACACCATGACTCAATCCCCATGGGTTCCCAATGCTTCCAAGGGAAAGCTCAACCCAAGCCTTCTTCAATATTTCATGGGAGTCTCCTTTGCCATGCAATATCTACATCATATTTCCATAAACACATAACTTTCAGTGCATAAATAAATATACAATATACCAGTTACATTACCTTATTGTTCCAAGCACATTACCTTATAACTGAACACATCCACACCATCTCTCAAGGGACTCCAATTACTTGATGAATCCAACTATAACTAGGAAACCAATTCTTATACATGTCAAATACGTGTTCATGAATATAGCACATAACCAAATAATGTCGGACGAAATCAAGGTTAATAAGATTTATTGTATTTATGCAAAGAATTCATTCAATTTGAAATGTGGTTTCCAAACATAGTCATAGGAATTATCACCCAATTCCTTTATTTTACCTTTTACCTTACTACAATTGAGTCTTCCAATGTACTGTCACATCATCCAACTATTACTTATATAGACAAATCAACTATTATCTTATCATGATAATACCAAGCATGTTTCCCTAGAACTATTCATACATGCCAGTCACCAGTTCCAAATACCAAGACGTCATATCTATTAACTTGAAATCATTACATACCAATACTAACAACCATGCCATAATTAACCGTCAAGTCACAATTGCCAATCATAATACTACAACTAGCACCCACTTGCACTCAAGCACATCTCAATTATCTCAACACATATTGAGTTAGTACAACCATCTTAAAACAAGATCATTCCTTCATGCAACATTATAGACACATGCTCATATCATGCACTTAATCAAACAATCAAACAACCTATAAACATACCATGTTAAATAAACCAATAGATGACATAATCAAACTCATACCTCAATGTATCTCAAAGGAGGATATCATATTTGTACAAGTCAGTCCAAATTAGTATGACACAATATCACAAGTATATCATGGCTATAATCTTCTGCACAAGCCACTCTATATCAACACAATAAATATAACATCAAGGTCTTAGTTGCAATGACCATATTCATCATGTGTACGACCATAATTCATATAACAACAAGTTACTATCATGCATGACTATTTGAGGCATCTATATATGACCACATTGAACAACTAGCATCTATCATGTATGTAACCATGACAACAATAGAATGACAGGCATGTACATAACCATAATTCTTATAAAAACCATTAACCAACATACAAACTTGTATGAGGATCTTCTCTTACCCCAAGGTCTAGTGTTGCAACCTCGATCAAATGATCTACATCTTTTGCTTCATATCAACCAACACATCAACATCATAACATACCAATAGCATCATGATGACATAAAATACATGAAATGACCTCATGCATGACAACATTAACCATGAAAATGCATGCATAACAACATGCATCTAGCCCATCTAGTCAAAGTATTTGAACCATGCTTTGATACCACCTTGTAACTGCCTCCTCCCACATTTACCCACTTTCACTAGTTTTCCCGGTGTAAACATGAGCTAGGGGTCACTATGATAAGACTCAGCCACCTATATGACCTTAAGGAAATGGAGTTAACAACTTAAGACCTTATTGACTTCCCTCAAGTGCTATTGGACCCCCAAGAGCTAAACCACCCTTCCAAGTCCCCAAAACCTTAGTTAGATTTCTTTTTCACTAACAAAACTCCTAGTCACATGCATAATCCTGCATCCATGTGACTGTAGGCCTCTAGATTCTCCCATAAGCCTACAAGGGAGAGGCTATAGTCTTTTTCATCTAGTTTTATGCGTGATACCATGATATTTGAGTCACATTTTTAGGGCTAGTATCTATACCACTTCCCAGAGCTTGATGATACTTTCCAAGATAATAAATGACATCAAGAAAAAGCCTCTAACACAAACCTTGTTTAAATACTTGACCTAACCAACCTTATCCATGACAGAAGTTCTGTCAAACACATGATGAACATGAAATCTACAGGTCATGAATTCATATCTGAGCATAGAGATATAAAACTTATCTAAGAAACATAAAGAAGGCCTAATGCCCTCTCACAATAGCTGAAATAACATCTATTAGGTCATGCATTCATTAACCAGTCATTTACAAGTAAAACATGATAAGAGCCATAACTTGACTCTGCCATAAAACCATGATTATAACTAGCATATAACCAAATAAATAAAAATGATAGAACAACCATTAAAGCCACATAATAAGAAGTATAATTAATCATAAATTACAAGGGGAAAGAGCTCTTATAATTCATATGAAAAATCCAACCAAGCAAGGGACTTCCACATACCACCCGACCATATATTGAGCAAAACCAAATATATCTTTTAGCCAATCACTCGCGTGCCATATTCCAAGAATGAATGTGGGATATCATGGGATAAATCAATCCATAAACAACCAAGGGAATGAAAAAATTAAACCACCTCCACCCTCACCATATCGTGATCTTAGTTAAAATTAGTCCTAAGATTACAAAACCAAACTAATCTTGGATGCCTAATAGTTCCTTCACCATCCCTTGAGTAACTTTCCTGTCTCCACCCACTTGTTGTTGGCTTCCCGAAGAAAACCATCTCCACCCCCAACCTTTGGGATTTTTCTGAGGCCACCTCACCTTGTTCCAAAACCTTCCAAAAATCCAAAGCTCAACCAAGAAATAATACCATCACACCATGGCTATTGGAAAATGTCAAGGGAAGGAAAAAACCACTATTGAAACTCGGAAAAACC
Source organism: Pinus taeda (assembly GCA_000404065.3). Lineage (NCBI taxonomy): Eukaryota > Viridiplantae > Streptophyta > Pinopsida > Pinales > Pinaceae > Pinus > Pinus taeda. The sequence goes on from APFE030241220.1 coordinate 9,970, forward strand.
CATGCCAATGAGAAAAAAGAAACTAAATACACACATGCATATACCATGCATGCCAAAAATAGCTAGGAAATCATACATGCAACCTGTTACCTGCAAGTATTCTCACTGAAGCCCCTTGATCCAACCTTTCCTTACTTGATCCTTGCTTCCATTTTTTTTTCTTTGTGCTTCCTTTGATTTATTTCTTTCCTTCTCATCTTGGTGCTCATCTCCTTTCTAAAGTCAGTTCCAAAACTAAACTGACAAAAGGATCCTAACTGATGCTCTAATGTATTTTAATTATTGATGCCTCTAATTTCTTCTTTTTCCCTCTATTTTCTTTCAATTTCATCCTCACATGCAATTTGTGACCTTTCACCTCCCTTTTCTCCCATTTTCCTTTATTTTCATAAAATAAATGTCAATAGTGCCTCTTTTCCTTTTCAAATCCTTTTCCAATGCCCTTTCCATTTTCCTTGGTTATAATAAACCAAATGAACACACACTAGGATGTTTTTCCCAACATTCAGCTTGGAATACGTGTCGCATGACCTTGGTCTTATTTTTACTTTATTAACTTTATTACCTAAACTTTTAACCCGAGGCTGTTATAGTTGGGTTGTTGATCAAGTCATAAAGAAATATAGTGCATCTGGTCGTTACCTAGGTGCTTAAGAGGATTTGTTAAACATAAGGATTGGGTGGAACAACTCGGTAATAATTTATTTCTGTAAATTTTAACTTCATAATGCACCTTTAAATTTTAACATCTATATTTTATATTATAATTATGTTTGAGTTATTGAACACATGACACTGTGACTTTTTTCACTTTTTTATAGGTGCATTTGTTCCCATAAATGTGCGCATATGTACATCATTTTCACATAGATGATGTCAATGATGGATGCATAACAAAACACTGTGGAGTGAAAGTCAAGTTCAACCAATCTAATCATGCTATCCACTTTATTAAAAGCCTAATCTAGGGGACATTTGGTTACATAAAAAAGATACAAAAGATCATTCAAGTGGACTTCTCTTCATTCCAATGTGTTATTATGAGGTGCAAGTGGTGGGACAACTTTGATCAGAATAGTGTAAAGGAAGATCACAATAGTTGGTACACACTAGTGCAAAAACTGCAAGTAGGTGTTTCTTTACCCATATGTGTTGGATATGGATTGGTGGTTTGAATTAAGACACAATCCTAGGTCAAAACATATTTTTGAAAGCAACAATATTATCATGTCAAGTGAGAAAGATAATCCAGGTGATGACAATGGAGAGCGATATGTACTTGTTTTATTTCATCATTTATACTATTGTTGTATGTTTTTTTCTTTATTTCACTAATTATATTGTTTTTTATTCGTCTTGTTGGCATTTTATATAAGTGGTAAGATTCAAAAACTTTTTTACATGTTTTTTTCCAGTGGAAATATTTTAACACTTAAAACTAAGTATTTCCAATTGTGTAATTTATAATTTAAAAATTAAATTTTAACATATTTGTTTAATGTGTTTAAATCTAATTTATTATAGACTTCTTCTATAGGCTTTGGATAAACATAAGGATTGATCAAAATAATAAAAGATAGATCATTGACTTAAAAATATCCTCTTTGAAGGGGAAATTGTTATTTTTTCTAGCATCAGATGTGTTCTAGCCACACAATTTTTGTGGAGAGGCTAGAATACATAAGATTTCCAACCCAGAAATTGTTTTTGGAAATTCCACCTAGAGATGACTTAATTATATTATTAGTTGTTTTAAAAATATTTCCTAAGTCTAAACTTAGGGAATATGACTAATTAATGAGTATTAATTAAGTCACGGTGATAATGTTCTAGAAAAGCACATGAATCAATTTCTAGTTAATCTTAGCCATCGATTAGTATTTAAACGTGGTCATTGAAGTCTCGAGAAAGGATTATAAGAAGATTACTAGAAGCAGAGGGAGAAGTCGATGTTTTCCTTGCAGAGAAGATCTCTAGCTAGATGTAGTATTTTGCAGTAGTCGCTAGTGCAAAATAGCATTAGGAGGAAGAGAGAGCACACACTGAGGGAAATTTTCCTCAGGGAACTTCTAGCTTCAAAAGTTCAATTTTCTCTTGCAGATCACTAGTCATTGTGAGAAAATTTACTCACTTTAGCAGGGAGAGCATAACGACAGCTGAGCAGAAGAGAATAGGAGGTTTTCAACTTATTTTTTTGAGATGACCATTGTCAAACTACGAGATCATGAAAAGTTGGACGATGCTTCCACCTATGTCATGTGGAAGGAACGAATGCCCTTCCTTCTAAATGAATATGGCCTGAAGCCATTCATAGGTGTAGTGGTACCTATCCACATGTATGTAGATAAGCTGAATTAATACTAAAAAGATATCGCAAGGGCAAAGAGGTTGATTCTTGACGATGTTCGAGATCACATTGTATCACACATAGTGAGCTAGGGAATGGTCAAGGAGATGGGGGATATACTTTCCACACTGTACCAAGGCACTTTCGAGCAGTGGAAGATGTACTTGGAGGAGAAATTGAGATGCACCAGGATGGAGAAAGGGGAATGCATAGATCTCTACCTCTCTAAGAGTCAAAAGATCTGGGATTAGTTGTCAACTATTGGAGAAACACCTCAAGCCACAGAGCTTGTATGATTGACACTCAATAGTGTCTTTGAGGAGTGCCAAGTATTCATCCAAATCATTTTAGGCAGAGAAACCTTGCCAACACGGGACATGATGTGGGTCGACTTATAGTAGGAGGAGTTGAGGAAAGACATAATGAAGAGCTCCATCAGTGGAAATATCAATAGGTCGAAGTAGGTGAAGGAGGAGGAGAATGTGGCCCTCACATCGAGGGGTCCCAATCATGGACAAGGGGAGAAATGAAAAAAGAAGGAACTATCGAAGGTCAAGTGCTTCAGATGTGGTGAGCTTGGTCACTACAACACCCAGTGTCATCTCAGAAGAAGGACAAGGAGGAGAAGAAGGACGAATAGGCAACATCAACAAAGATCGATAGGATTTCCTCGAGGCTAGAGGAATACTTTTCGATGTTTTTTGACATATCTCTAGGAGTCAAATGGGGTGAATCGGTGTTGTAGCTTGAGAGTGCTATAGATGGGAACAATCATTGAGGAATTCTACCTCTTGAATCAATACCTTGCTACGGGACGCACAGTCCTTTTTGTAGCAGGATGGATTAATGGTAGTAGATGCAGTCATATGCTAGAGTGACAGATGCAGGGTCTAGTTGTATGTCAGATGGTGGAGAGCGTAGTGTAGAGTTGGCAGTAGTGCAATTGGCACAGTGCAGATTCAGTAGCATCGCAAATACTAGCCGTAGTCAGAGACTCAGGTGACATATGTATCATACTGATCAGAGTTGATTCAATATTTTGGATGTTTTTTAGTTGTAGATGCTGCAGTTGCAGCAACAATAGATGGAGAGGGAGTTGCAGTGGTGCCAGTAGTTCAACAGAGTCAACAGTAGCACATATGCAACACATATCATAGTTGCACATTATTTGGTGGGTAGCAACAACCAGACATCAACAACGTGACATGAGCTGATGCAGAGACATGGTGTTGCTATAGGAGGCAGCAACACTAGAACACATTCCTCGCTAAGAGGGAGTGTTAGTTTTTGTAGCATTGGATGTGTTCTAGACATGAAATTTTATTGAGAGGCTAGAATACATGAGGTCTCCAAAACCCAGAAATCGTTTCTGGAAATTCCACCTAGAGACGAATTAATTAGATTATTAGTCTTTTTTTAAATATTTCCTAAGTCTAAACTTAGGGAATATGACTAATTAATCGGTATTAATTAAGTCAGGGTGATAATGTTCTAGAAAATCACATGGATCGATTTCTGGTTAATCATAGCCATCAATTAAGATTTAATTATGGTCGTTGAAGTCTCAATAGAGGATTATAAGAAGAAAGTTGATGGGGCTTGGAGAATACACTTGAACAGTTCGATTTTGCTAATAAATCAATTTCCAAAGTTGCATCTATGTGTTTCCAGAAGTGATTCAGTGAGGTTGAAATAGTGAGAGAGGGACAAATATGGTGAGGTCAGAGGAAGCTTTTCCAATTTCGGTGAGTACATTGTAGAGAGGCAGTGATTGTCATAGAGAGGCAATGATTGCCACAGAGAGGCAACGTAGAGCCATCTTGGGGAGATTTCCATTTTTCTAGGGAGAAGTCAAAACTCTGAGCTAGAAGCTAGGAAGAGGGTCTAGAGGAAAAGAGTATTAGTTTCCTGGACAACAACTGACGAGACAATGAGAGGAGATGAAATTCCAAGCTTGTGGGATGAAGTAACTGCATAGGTTGACGTGTTGACTATGTAGAGGGAGCAAGGAGTATCTCAATTCAAGATGAGGTCAGTGTTGGATCACCTGTGGGGTGCGAAATGTTTCTCACTATTTATTATTGCCAATTATTTCTCTGTTTGGATAGCCAGTTTGGGCATCCATAGTTTGTACTCATATTTTCACTACTGCATAGTATTAAAACCCTTAACTGCAACACTGATTTTCCCGAGTTAAATTTTTCCAAGGACTTTGTACAAAAATAACGGTGTATTTTATGTGTGTGTGTGTATCTATTTCTTCCAATGTTTTTATTTCTTCTGTAGTATTTGTTTTGTGAAGATTTCTGTATATTTGTTTCGATATTTGTCGCAGCACACAACAAATAATTTGTTTAATTAAATTAACAAATAGAAGAAATAACATCAGTTTTTGCAATAAGATTTGGGGTTAGCCAAATTTTCACAGAAACCTCCTTTACATCACATAAATGAAAAATTATTGGATGATACAAATGACAAGACCTCCTTGGTATATATAGGACTCTAAGGGGTCACAATATAATCTAAGCCTACATAACAATAATAATTTAAGGGCATAATAATAACAATAAGAGTGATACACTAACAATAACATTATGGGAGCTACATTAATGTTATAGAGACCTAACATGCCTCTCTCCTTCAAAAATTATTGTCCACAACACTTGAGTAGTTCTCTTAGCCTCCCACAACCTACAAGATTGACACCACAATAAATGGAGGAACTATAAATTACTTTGATTCCAAATATTATTCAATTAAGTCATAAAATAGAAGTAAATATAGATCAATGACTTGAAGAATAGCCTCTTCAAGGGGGAAACCTCCTTTACATCATATAAATGTACAATTCATGGATGATACAAATGAGAATACCTCCTTGGTATATATAAGAGTCTAAGGGGTCACAATATAATCAGATCCTACATAACAATAATAATGTATGGGCACAACAATAACAATAAGGGGGCTACACTAACAATAACAATAAGGGAGCTACACGAGTATTATAGGGACATAACAACATGAGTTATCAATTTATAACTATATTTTATTAAGATATGAATCTAAATATACTAATATTGTCTCCTTTCTCAAATGACATTGTGAGTATCGATATAAAATAACTCACAAAGTGATAGAAAATGGAGAAGTAAAATCATATTTGTGTTATATATGTGTACTAAAGGGCCTACTACAAACATCATCAAAGTTTTTCAATATAGTAAAATAACCTCCCTTATTTTCACAACATATCTCCATAAATATAAATGTAGTTTAAAACATGGTCTACAATATCTATGATGATAAGGATTAAAGGTGACAATCCTTCTCATATAGTAAAATGAGAAGAATATAACCAAAATGTGAAAATAGGGAATTTGGAAGAAACATTGAAGATTTATTCTAGATTTATATACTTATTGTTTTATGAATCAATTCACATTTCTTTTCTTCAGGGTTATATCAAAATCAATATAAATTATGCAGTGATAAATATATCAGGACTTTAACAATGAAAAAATTGCGTGTTAATATGTAAGCTTAAATTCTAGACATGAGAGGTAAATTCATGTTTACTGTAATTAAATTACAGTTCTTGCAACATTATGTAGACTAAAAGGAGGTCTTATTCATGTATAAAATGTTGATTACATCCTTTTATGGGCCATAAGAGAAACAAATGGGCTTACATGGATGCATGAGAGGTTTTAATTTTTTCTTCATGGATAATGGAAGAGTTTTGACTTTTCTTTTCAATGGTAATAATAAATAAAAGTGTAATCAATAAATATTTTATGTCTAAGAATTAAATGATAAATAATGTGATGGTGATTAAGAGGCATTTGTTTGACTTTCTAATAGACTTGATGATGCATTTTTCTTTCCTATTTAGATTATGTAAAATGAATATCTATTTTATGTATTTATAAGTAAATTATTTAAAGTAGACATGTCTTTATAATTATAAACATGATGTAATATTAGCTAGGAGAAATGTGAAAATGTGAATTTTAGTGAATATCTAGTGATATGCATGTGGAAAAAATAATATTTTTTGAGTTTTTCATTAAGACATATATATATATATATATATATATATATATATATATATATATATATATATATATATATATATATATATATTTAGTTGTCCCAAAAGTTAAATCTAATATAGTATGAATTTTGTATTATTTAACTCATACTTATTATTAAAAAACAGATAAATTTAAACCACAATAGCAAATAAAGAACCAAATTAGCACCAAAATGTTACATCTTTATTAATAGAAGAAAGTTCACTTGTCTTTTTAAGGGATAACTTCCAATAGAGTAAATCCCCAACTACAAGTAACTTCGCAAGCCTTATTTTACATTTCTTGATCCTCATCTTTAGAGAGATAATTTCCAATTTAAATTGGTAAGAGTTTCTATAAATATTAATTTTAAATTGCTTGAAACTCTCATAAATTTAGTGATAAATTAAATTTTATTAAAATTGATTTTTTTTTTAAGTTATATTATATCTAAATCAATTATAAAAAAAATTGACTTAAGTTTTTTAAATTTAACAATATTGGATTTTATAAACATTGAGATCCATCTTAACAATGAAGTTTATGTAAAATGAATATCTATTCTATGTATTTATAAGTAAATTATTTAAAGTAAACATGTCTTTATCATTGTAAACATGATGTAATGCTAGCTAGGAGAAATGTGAAAACATGAATTTTAGTGACTATCTCGTGATATGTATGTGGAACAAATAATATTGTTTTTCAATTTTTCATTAAGAAATATATTATATATATAGATATATATATATATATATATATATATATATATATATATATATATATTATATATGAGATATATATATATATATATATATATATGAGTTGTCAAAAAGTTAAATCTAATATAGTATGATTTTTGTATTATTTCACTCATATTTATTATTAACAAACAGATCAATTTAAACCACAATAGCAAATAAAGAACCAAATTAGCACCAAAATGTTACATCTTCATTAATACAAAAAATTTCACTTGTTTCTTTAAGGGAGAACTTCCATAGAGTAAATCCCCAACTACAAGTAACTTCACAAGCCTTATTTTACATTTCTTGATCATCATCTTTAGAGAGATAATTTCCAATTTAAATTAGTAAGAGTTTTTATAATATTAAGTTTAAATTTCTTGAAACTCTCATAAATTTAGTGATAAAATAAATTTTTTAAAGTATATTAAATCTAAATTAATTATAAAAAAATTTGACTTAAGTTTTTTAAATTTAACAATAGATTGAAATTTATAAACATTGAGATCCATCTTAACAATGGATCTACCTACAAGAGTAGAGAGGGATCAAATCTCATTATATGAAAATCACTTTTTAGAATGAAAAACTTAAAAAAAGATGTACATGTCAAAAAATTTAATCTCTTTTAGTACTTCATAAATCTATAATTAAGATGGATCTATATGGTTTTATATCTCTATATATAGGTCGACCATAGCGTAATTTTTCATTGTTTAAATTGTACTTTTGAATACTTTATTATTAATAATATTTTATATTAAAAATTGAATGAGTTACACATTTTCATCTTATTGAGAACTAACTAAATTATTTTACCTTTAATTGTTTTTTCCTTGTGAGTATTGAAATATTTTACTTATAATTAGGTTATATGAATATGAATTAACTATCTAAGCAATAGAAAATTATTTATGGTAATTTTCAATTATAGCTTCAACCATACTAAACTTTGTAATTTATAAAAATATATTTACATTTTTTAAAGCAAGTCGTTTTGCATGTAATTTCATATACACAATTTTGATATAGCTTCACCAATACATAATATATAATAAACAATATTTCATAAAAATAAACATCATGATGATAATCATCTAACAAAGATAAACATCATCTAAAATACACATTCAAATTTTCTGCCATAATCTAATTACATACACCTCTAACACATATAAAGATCATTAGCTAGCATACAAATCTAATAATCTAATAGGGCATCATCGTCGTGATCACATCAAACAAAACATAAGCATTGTAATCTAACATCATCACCACACACATCCTCGAATATGCATCTCATGTCAAATAATTGCTATCACATACACATCTATCTGCGAGCACATTGAATGAACATATCTAACCCGACCTAACAATATACACATCAACACGAACATATAAATTAAGTACATCAATATGAACAAAAGAAATGCACCACACACACACACACACACACACATAAACAAGTCAAAATATAACTACTATAAAATATTTGATACAATAAATGTAGTAGTGGCAACCTAGTTTGTAGCAAAAGATGATGGATGGTCAAGTACTACCTCAACAGTCGAACTATGTGGTGGAGGAGAAGGTGGTGGATTTGCTCTCTCAAGAGAAACATGAGGCACCACCTCCAGTACTAGGTGATCATGAGGCGAATGATGAGGAGGGTGATTACTCCCACAAGGATCATTGACATCATGACCATGATCCGATGGGGTAGTACTATCAGAAGCATCACCACCTTCATCATCATGATATGATGGGGTAGCACTACTTGAAGACTCATGTGTCATATTTGTTACATGCCCATCCCTCCTTGCTGCCAATATCTTGGTATCTCTGATGATATGATGCATAAGACTCATCATATCACATGGACAGTCCCTCAAGAGCTACAAGAGCTTAGGATGCCTAATGTATCAAGCCCTCTCAAGGAGGATTCCCTCCTCAACCAAAATTATAGACAATTAGTCGCAGTATCCCATCCTAAATCTGAGACCAACCCTATGTGCCCGATGCTCATGCCCCTCAGCATTTGAGGATGTGCCTCACCCTCCAGGTCCTTGCCTATCTCGACATATCCCTCTGATGGGGGAGTAGGAATGTCCCCAATGAAACTACCGATGTCTACAAAATATATAGTACATAATAATAATTAGATAATTTCATTAAATAATTTAATAAAACAAGTTAAAGAACATGCTAGAATAAATTTATTATAACTAATTAAGACAAAAAAATGAAACTAGATTAATTTAAAGAAAACACTAATATTTCCTCTATAATTTGCAGGCTCATCCAGTGTGAAGAGGATGTTGGGACACTGTCTCCAATCCATGCGCATGTACAATCATGGAACCAATACAAACATATGGTCAGCCTCACTGGCTAGTATCCCTAGTGCCTCAGTGGAAATCCTGGGTGGATACTCTAGCAGGCCCCTCTTTAGCATCATCTCACCCCACATGCACATCTGGACCTCATTCATCAGCCTAGGAGGGAAATTTTCAAGAGTAGGCCTTGCCTTTGGGAAACTCTAAAAAAATAAACAAAATATCTCTAAAGTGAAAGGAAAGTACATCCTCCCATGTAGAATAACATGACATCTATATAAAGCCCTACAAAATTGATGCAAAAAAATGGTAGACCATTTGATACACCATGGACTCCGCACCAAAGAATTGACATAAAACAAAAGAGGGAAAATAATTCACTACTCATCATTAGTATAGTGTGCAATAGTACTCACTAATAGTGAGAGGAATCTAACCTCTTGTGCACCAAAATAAGCAATTTGTAGTTTTCCACCAGACACCTAATATTTTGTTGTACAAACTACATGACCCCCAACATATCTCTGAAAGTAGGCAAGTTGGTTCTCTATTGCAACACCATGGGGACATCAGGGAACCGGGGAAAATATTCCCCTCTTCTAGATATGCCGATGATGAAATATATGTACTTCTCAAAGGACCTATACCACATGTTAGGACTGACAAAAAAAGACTATTTATGGACATCCCACCAAAGAATCAGTTGTGCCAACAAGCCAAAGTGAACCTTCATGGATGTAGCCTCCTCATAGTAATTAAGGAGGCCTACATTCCTTAATAGCACTGGATCACTATGCTAATCGGGCAAGGGCATAAATCTTTCTCCCTCTCTCGTGCCTCCCATGTTCAGACCATATTTTATTGGTCGTCCATTTCCTCTTGCTCTTATTGTTGCTCCCTTTGGTGACATCTTTTCTACATGATTGACGTATACAATACATCAGCCTCATACATAAAAGATAAAATAAATTATTAAATTATAAATGTATTTATAAATATGGACATATAACTTTCAATAAATAAACAAAAAATCATCCCTGGTGTGCCAAAAAAAAAAATCACCAAAACTTGTGCACCACCAAACAAGAAAGCACCAACCACATTGCATAGATCTAGATGACGCACCACTTTTGGTTCACATACATACAAACACAATGGCTATTTTTTTATTTTCAAGGTGGTGCATTGAGACAACATTATGCACAAGTGTGTACCAATAACCCTTTCGCACTGAAACAAAACGTTCAGGTTATCGAACACACCAAGCTATATTTTTTAATACTATGCATGTGGTGCATTTGGTAAATATAAATGCACCAACTTAACTTAAAGCCGTATGCACCGATGTACAAATTATAGCTTTTCCTGATGCATTTTAATTTACCAAACACACTAACAACACTATAATGTGTTAAGTTCATGCATTGGATCACGGTGCACCCTATAAATTTAGAAGGTGCACTTCTACTGGTGCGAGTTTAAATTGTTGAACGCGCCACGTGGGAATTTCTTTTGAAAAAATTGATTTTTGGACCTAATTTGCAATTCTAATATGCTAAAAAACTAAATTAGGGAGAAACATAGACATTACCTAGACATTTTCTTATTGGGAGAGGCGTAGTTGACACGTAAGTGAAAAACAAAATCACCATCATTTGAAAAAAATTGAAAGCCACGCACTCAAAACGAGATGAAAGTATTGAGCAAGAGAAGCACAAATGATACAATGCTTGAGTGAGGAAACAGTAGCATCGGTGTTTGAGATCTCTACAACACTGCAAATGGTAGAAATGAAATTTACGGCCAGTAGGTTTTTCTTATTTAACCTTGTTTCAATGCGTTCTTATGACAACATCAGTGAGTACTATTTACAAGCACACTTTTTTTTTAAATTAAAAACCTTATAGAGGTGCTCTTGGTAAGTATGTAATGGGGAATTTCAATTCATGAAGAGAATCAGTGCATTGTGGGAATATAACACTGAAATGGTGAAAATAATTTTAGGACCAACATTTTTTAAATTTAACCTTTGTCCAGTGCTATTGAGTAGTATAAGCAATGGTTCCTTGGTATTTGTGCACTAGGGAATTTAAATACATGAATAGAATTAGTGCATTATGGGAATATAACATCAAAATGGTGAAAAGAATTTCACAACAATTTTTTTTTTAAATTTAGCCTTTATTGAGTGCTATTGAGTAGTGTAAGAACTAATGCGTCATATATAGGTGGAGCACCATTGTTTTTATTTATATAAAAAAATGGTGCACCACTCTCTATTAAGCATTGGGGCTTTTGGCTTGATTAACGACACCATTGCTTATAATATAATAAGTGCACCATTATTTTAAAGTTAAAAACTCCACAATGATGTGATATATTGTGTATGGATCGGTGTGTTAGTGTATTGGTTTAGCATTGGGTTGTTGTATGAGTATGGCACTAGAATGGGCAAAATGAATTTTATGACTGTTTTTTTTTTAATTTAACTCTTTTCCAGTGCTATCAAATAGTATATGCACCAGTGTAGTTTATGTACTTAGCGCATCGTTATTTTTATTTTTATAAAAAATAAATATTTCACTATGCACCATATGCTATTAGGAACTAATGCATATTTGTATAGTAACGCATCGATGTGTTAGTATAATAGAGATACATCGTTAAAAAACATCCACTAGAACATCCACCCATCCAACTCCACTAGTGACCTCTATTACAAGCAAATTTTTGGGCTATTTTTATAGGAGCTTCTGCAAAAACCTAGATCCTCAATAATTGTGCACTTCGCAGTTACAGTGAATAGATCCCACTCCCTGCCTATTTCTCCTATGAAATGCACAATCCTTGAGCATCCTTCTCTATATTTCACTCTATCCCAGCTCAATCAACATATTCTATGAGAAACATAGTAGACTAGGATATTTTTGGATTGATGTCGTCTTTTCATGAGTGAACCTTATTTGCAAGTGCTAGTACCTTGACATAATAGGATGATGCTCAAGGGGGATGGCAATAATATTATTGGAAAATTGGAATTGTATAGATGGTTGGTGGCACTCAATATGTTTGAATTGATGCCAACTAGACTAGGATTGAGGTTAGAAGCAATAGATGTTGGCATTGATGAGCATGTTGTTCAGCGGCAGACCCATGGTTGCTGCAGTGTTCTGTAGAGAATCATCACAGTAGTAGGAGTAGTGGAGTGTAGAGAATCATCACATTATCAAGTTTACTAGAGAAGCCATAAAAAATATGACTATGATGGTTGGGAGTCCCAATATTTGGAGGCGATTATTCCTTAGGAGACCAGTTCAGATGTATCTGGAAATGACTCGGTTAGATAGTAATATGGAATATATTTCCAATGGTATGGTGATGTCTAGAAAAGGCTTTCTGGATCAATAGTTACATCCAGTTGAAGTTTGGAGATAGAAAAGTTCTTTTGTTCATGACTTGGGAATTCTTTTAGACTAAGGTCAGGACTTAGGTGATTCGAGCCTAGACGGAGGTTGAGAAACTCAAAAAAATTTGGTGGGACCAAATATTAGTTGATTACGTGGATTAGTAGGTACTCAACCAAGTTGGGAGATGGGTCTAGTCAGGACCAGTTAAAGGTTGGGTCATGCAACAAATTTTAGTAGGAGAAAAGTACATGAACCCTGACCCTCAACCTATGTAGGACCCGGTATAGGAAAACAATTGGGAAAATGTGATTGGCTTGCGATGATGTGTTAACAACTATGTGGCAAATGATGTCGACATTACATGGTTTTACGAAGCACATGTGGCAGGCAATTTTGACATTTTTAGGTGGCCTAATGGACTAAATCTAGGTGACACATGTCACCATACAAAAGGTTCCACATGGCCCATATGTTGTCAACATGACATAAGTTGATGATGTGGTAGAACCTCGAAGTTTGTGCCAAGGGGTTGTTTTGGGAATTTTTTTCCCATTTATTTGATTTTCAATGTTGAATGAATAAAATGGGCCATAATAGTGAAAAAGGACCCATGTCAGAGCTATAATAATGTCGAATCTCTAAGCTAGTCAGCCCTATGGGATGTCAGGGATTGAGGAAAACACTAGTGCATCACTGGTAGAGCAAGCCAAACCACGACCTTCTGGCCTCTCGACCAACACTGAAAGACGTTCCCATGAGTTAGGTTTGCATGGATTTATTACGTTATTGATGGCATCACTAACTTTTCTAGTGCACTAGATATTTTGACAATGTTAATGGAAACTACAGAGAATAGAGGCATAAGGTAGCAAGGACCATGACTTGCAGATCTAATTTAATGGGTCTGGTTCAAATGAAATAAGTCATCCCTGATCTTTCTTGCACACAATGAAGAATTAAATGAAAAATAATTTTTTGTGAAAAAGAGAGAACAAATAAGAAATCCATGCCTAAGGTACAAGTTGATCACTGTGATCAGTCTATAAGCATGAAACACTCGTTGGAGTGCATGATTTTAATGAGAATTAATTCCCAGCATAGGGAAACACTCAAAAGTCCATCCTCTTCATTAAATCAAGTTTCATGATTGAGAACACAAGTTAGAACATAATGGGGAGCCTTGCTGAAGTGTACAAGCAAGCTATTGGAACAACAGTAGACCATGCCATGTAGTAGCACACTATCAAATACATAGCTTACAGAGATAATATCATTCCCAATGTAGGAGAGGAATAAAACAACGAAGAGAAGTTGTGCAAAGTGGGGGAATGTAGAATTTTTCTGAGTTATAAAGTGTAGTGTTGTGTGTGTGATAAATCTTAGTGTTAACTAAGAGATAGTGTATCAGAGGGTCAATACCAAAACTAGTTGAGCAGTAGAGAGAACAGTTCAAAGGATAACTGTAGAGTTGAAGAATAGGAGTTGGTATTGCAGTAGATCATATTTATATTTATGTGTATATGCGTTAGCCTCTGTTTTCAGTTTGATTTTTTTTAAAGTAAAACAATGGCTAGAGTAGGTAGTTGTTTTTATTTATTATAGGTTGGCCCCTCTTGGCAAGTTGTAGCTTTCTATCTGAAGGGGCTTGAGGCCTCTTGTGAGTGGATGATAACAAACAAATTGATGTAATTAAGTAGGTGCTTAATTTACATCATTAAAACAAATATATTGGTGGTTTTCTCCCTTTGGGTTACCATGTAAAAAATACATGTATCAATATGTGTTTGTTGCTCATTTGATGGATAGTGTATACATGTGAATAGATTATTGTGCTTTTATTTACATTTATTATTATTATTATGCTCACAAGTAACTATAAATTAGTAAAAAGAAATGAATATTACTGCTTAAAGTTGTAAAAGCCTCAGTATTATTGATTCACCCCCTCCCTCTCTCAGTAATTCCTTAATCAAACAATTGGTATCAGAATCAAGTTCCTTCAGAAACAATTTATCCTCTGGAAGGTACATCCATAAGGAATTATGTCTAGGAAAGAGAAAGAGGATGCTTACTTGAGTAATATGCCAATATTTGATGGGACAAACTATGGCTTTTGGAAACTTAGGATGGAAGCCGATCTTATGTCCCTAGGGGTCTATGTTTGGAGATACGTACTGATATATTATGTTTTCAGTGACGTCCCTCCTATTGATGTAAATGGTAGAATGTTTTATGGAAATAATGCTAAAGCAAAGAATGTCATTCTCTTTGGCCTTAGTCATTCCTAACTTGTAAAAGTTATGCATTGTAATTCTTCTAAGGATGTATAGCTCAAGCTCAATCAGAGTCATGAAGGAGATGATCAAGTCAAGAAGGCCAAACTTCAAATCTTTAGAATGAGGTTTGAAAGATTAAAAATGAGTGAAGAAAAAAGAATAGCAGAATACTTCCTCAGAGTTGATTAAGTAACCAATATGATTAGAGGACTCGATGAAGTTGTCAAAGAAGATATAATTGTTCAAAAATTCTTAAGATCTCTACCCATGAGATTTAATGCCAAAGTCTATGCCATTGAATATATCCCTAATCTAAATAATCTCATGATGGACCAGCTACTTGGTACCCTCATAGACTATGAGATGAGAGTAGGAAAATACAAGTTTGAACCAAAGCAAGTAGTGTTCAATATGTCCAAGGAGGCTAAGTAGCACAAAGATCATCAAAATTTCTATAGGTGTGAATCTAATTAGGAGTTGGCTCAATTTTCTAGGAAACTAAACTATGTCTTAGGAAAATATAAAGGGAAGGTGTCATTTAAATGATTTGACTGTGGAATAATTGGACATTTTTCCTCCAAGTACCCTTACAAAGAAAGGAAAAAAAGGAATATGATTGGAAATTCAGTAGAAAATCTCAAAAACATCAAAAGAAGAAGCTATCTAAGAAAAAGGGGCTCTACTCCAAACAAGATAACTCAACACCATATTCAAATAGTGAAAACTCCTGAGAGGATGATTCAAATGAATATTTTCTCATGGAATTTGGAGCAGATTCCAAGAAACAAAATATTATAGAATTTGAAGAGGAATAAGAAGAAGTAGGAGTAGGAGTAGTGGAATTTGAAGGGGAGATCATAAGTGCTATTGATGAGTTAAAGAAGGACAGGAGAAAGAAAAGGTAGCTAAAAGAATAGTTGCAACAAGCTGAAGAAGGTATGTACAACTTAGACAATGAGGAATTTGTTTATCTAAATGAAAAAATTGAAGAAGCCATTAAAATAAAATATAGTTTATCACTTCTACTAGAAGAAAAACAAGTAACATGTGAGAAACTAGAAAAAGAGAACATGCATCTAAAGTGGGAATTGTTTAAATTAAAGAAGGAAATGATCTCAAAAACATGCAAAGACAAAATTATATCCCTGAAGGTCAACTTAGAAGAATCCAAATGAGAAGAAGAAGTTCTTAATGATTTGATCCATGAATTAGAAGAAAATTGTCAGAGTCTTGAAGCAGAAGTTTTCTCTTTGAGAAAGGATCTTCAGAGATTGGAGAACAAGAAGGGCATAAATGAAAAGTTTGTAGAAGGAACAAGAAAGCTTGATAAGATTCTAAATAGTCAAAGGTCTCTAGAAAACTAAACAGGCTTGGGATACTCTAGACCACATGAATCTTCTATGGGGAAGATGAACTTCAGATCCGTAGGATTTTAGGAACCTCATAGCTGTGCAAAGGTGCATCAATAAAGAATTAATGAGGACAAAATGGTAGAAATCGAGAGAGGATCACATCAATGGAATAATAATTCCAACTTATCAAAGGATTCATACCAATGGAAAATGAATCACTTAGCAAGACAACAGAAGTACCTTCATGCGAAAACCCATGAACTTTCCAACTTCACGTACTCTCATTTATTTTATGGTCATTTTTATAAATTTCATATATTTGGACATAAAGCTATTGATTATAGAAGTGTCAAAGTTGAGAGAGATGAAAATTCTAGATACAATAAGCATGAGAATTATAGATCTCAAGACTCTTCTCCCAGAGATAGAAATCCCTTCTCTCCCCTAATGGATGATGTTGAGTGCTTCAAATGTAATAATTTTTTTCACAAGACGAGTGAATGTAGAAGCATGCTTTAGCATCCATCTAAATCCTGAAATACTTAGTAGCCAACCTTTCCAAAGGACAAGAAGAACTTGAAATGCAAGTCTGGAAAGAATGTGGAATGTGGGATTTATTTGTTAGCACATAATCAAGAAAATATATGGTATGTGGATAATGGTTGTTTTGAGCATATGACCGAGGATAAAATCAAATTATTGTCTCTAAAAGAAAAGGACAAAGGGAAAAATTTCACTTTCGACAAAAATTTCCCATAAATAATTAACAGTAAGGGCATAGTTAGTCTTGATGAAAATACTAAAGCCCAAAATGTGTTGTATGTAGAGGGTCTCAAGTACAACTTGCTTGGTGTGAGCTAGATTTGTGATAATGGCTATAATGTGACCTTTTGATCAAAGGACTGTGAGACTTGAAATGAAGATAATGGAAATTTGGAGGAAAAGGTAGTCTCCAGAGTGAGATGCTACTTGAGAAAGACGAATCAAGCCTAGCTATGGCACATGAGACTTAGTCATATAAATTTTGACAGTCTGATAAAAGTTATAAATATAGGAGCTATAAGAGGATTGTCAAGACTTTCGAGGCATAATAATTCAATCTAAAATTCTTGTAAAATTGGTAAGTAGACTAGAACTCATTTCAAGACAAAGGAATTATCTTCATCTAGACCACTGGAGCTATTTCACACAGATATCCGCGGCCCAGCTAGAACATAAAGCCCAAGAGGAGAGAGGTATTTTATGTTGCTCATTGATGATTTTACCAAAGCCACATGGATAATTCTCTTGAAAGAGAAATCATAAGAACTTAATATTTTTAATACATGTAAGGCTTAAGTAGAAAATGAGAAATATCTAAATATCAAATGTTTAAGATAAGGCATAGGAGAAGAATACACTTCAAGATTGTTTGAATAATTTTATGAAGATCATGGCATAAGGAGGCAATATTTTGTGGCCAAAACTCCATAGAAAAATGGAATAGTTGAGAAAAATAACAAAAACCTCTAGGAGATGGCAATAGCTATGATGGATGAAGCAGAAGTACCTCACACCTTTTGGGGAGAATTACAACAAGCAACAATATACCTATCAAACATAACACAACTCAAGCCTAATAGTGATAATACTCCCTATGAGTTATGGAAAGGGATACCTGCATTAGTGAAACACTACAAGGTATTTTGGAGAAAATGTTTTATCAAAAGGAATGATAAAAATCCTAGAAAATTTGATTCACGTGTTGATGAGGGTATATTTCTCAGGTACTACGCTTGAAGCAAAGGATATAAGTGATAAAAAAATGACAAAGAGAGTTAATGATTACATTGATATAGAAGTAGATGAAATAGTACCAAAATATGAGTCCTCCAAAGGAAACATGAACTCAGATGGAGAAGAGAGTTTAGCCATCACATCCTTAGACCATGAAGAAATAGAGTTGAATGATGAAGACGAGGAAACAAACACAAATCCAAGGCCCAAAACATTGTTCATGTATGTATATAAACATCATCCTAAGAGTCAAAATATTGGAGATCAAAGACTCGGTGTTTGGACTAGGAGGAAATTTGTTGGCAGTCCAAGTTGTGCAAATCTTGCTCCGTTATCTCAGATTGAGCCTAAGAATCTCAATGGGTAAAGTAAGGATAAGTCCTGGGTGAGAGCTATGAAAGAAGAACTTGACCAAATTGATAAGAATGACACTTGGGAGCTTGTTCCAAGACCCAAAGAGGAAAACGTCATAGGCACAAATGTGTCTTCAAAAATAAGCTAAATGAGCAAGGTCAAGTAACCAGGAAAAAGGCTTGAATAGTCTTCAAATAGTATGCCCAGATAGAGGGGATAAATTTTGAAGAAACCTTCGCACTAGTAGCTAGAATCAAAGTTATCAAAATGTTTCTTGCTTTTTCCAGTCTTAAAAACATCAAGGTATATCAAATGGATGTGAAGTTATATTTTCTGAATGGAGATCTAGAAGAAGAAGTATACATTGAGCAACTAGAAGGGTTCATACTCACAAAAAAGAGAGTGTTTCTTTGAAAATTGAAAAAAGTTTTATACGAGCTAAAATAGGCCCCTAGAGCCTTGCTTGCCATATTGAATAGATATATTTTGGAACAAGGATTTAAAAGGGGCACTGCAGATAGAAATTTGTATATAAAATCTGAAGATTACCACATATTTATTGTGGTAATTTATGTATATGACATAATCTTTAGCAGTGATCTGCAACAGTTGGGACATTAATTTGAAAATTATATGAAGACATAATTTGAGATGTACATGATAGGAGAACTATCGTTTTTCTTAGGACTGAAAATTTCTCAATAAAATATGGCATCTTCATTTCCCAATCCAAGTATTTGTGAGAAGTACTGAAGAAATTTGGACTAGAAGACTCCACGCCAATTAGCACTCCCATGGTTATAGGTTGTAAGTTATGAAAAGAATATGAGACATCGCTAGTAAACCACATAGCCTACAGATAAATACCATTAATTTTTTTGTATCTCACAACATCTAGCATAGACATCCTTTAAGAAGTGAGTCTCTTGGCCATATTTCAAGCACTCCCCCGTGAAATTCATGTCATCACTCTCAAAAGGATTTTAAAATACCTCCAAGGGACAAAAGACTATGGGTTATGGTATGCTAGAAGAAAAGAGTTCAAATTGAAGGCCTATACTGGTGTTTATTGGGTAGGAAATATTGATGACAAGAAGAGTACCTCTGGTGCAACATTCTTTTCAGGAAACTTCTTAGTGTCCTGGGTCAGCAAGAAATAGGACTGCATTTCTTTATCAACTGTCGAAATAAAGTATATTGTAGTTTCCACTTCTTGCTCAAAAATTATCTGGATGACGCAAACCTTAAAGGATATTAAGGTATATTTGTTTGATCCAATTCCAATCATGTGTGACAACACTAACTCCATCGGCATCTCTAAAAATCCTATCATGCATTCAAATAACAAGCACATTCCTATCAAGTTCCAGAGTATTAAGAGAAAAGGTTTATGCTAATGTTGTTTGAATTGAATGTGTGGCCACTAAAGAAAAGCTTGCATACATATTTACCAAGACACTTTCAAGAGATCCCTTTGTGTATTTTTGGGAGTAGATAAGAGTTGTGACTCCTCCTCTCAAATGACTCAATTATAATGAGTATTGGCAACTACTCAACTTGAAGGATCAATTGAAGAGTAAGTTGCAATGTTTCAGGGGGAGACTTCAGAATGATCCTTTTCCATTGATAAAAAAGGGGGAGAATATTAGTAATTCCAAGGAGAAGAATAAACTGCCAAACCATGCCTAGTTTTAGGGGGAGCTTAGTTTGTTTCCATCAATTCCAAAGGGGGTATTTTTGGAAAATTGGCATTGTCTGGATGGTTGGTGTAACTCCGTATGTTGGCATAGATGTCAACCAGACTAGGATTGAGGTTATAAGTAGCAAATGTTGGCATTGATGAGCATATTATTTGGGGGGAGTCCCATGGTTGTTGCAGTGTTCTGTAGAGAATCATCATAGTAGTAGGCTTAGTGCAGTGTAGAGAATCATCATAATAGCGGCCTTAGTGGAGAATCCATACAAATATGACTATGATGATTGGGAATCCCAATATTTGGAGGAGATTCTACCTCAAGACACCAACTCAAATGTATCTGGAAATGACTCAGTTGGATAGTTCTTTGGAAGAGATTTCCAATGGTTTGTTGAAGTCTGGAAAAGGCCTTCTGGATCAAGAGTTACATCCAGTTGAATTTTAGAGATAGAAAAGTTCTTTTGTTCAAGACTTGGGCATATTTTGGACTAAGGTTAGGACTTAGGTGATTCAGGCCTAGTAAGATGTCAGGCTACGTAGCATAGTTCGAGAGAAAAACAAATTGCTAACCCTTGACCCTCGACTTGTGCAGTACCAGCTCCTAGTCAGTTACGTGAATTAGATGGTACTTAGCCAAGTTGAGAGATGGGTCTAGTCAAGACTAGTTAAAGGTTGGGTTTTGCAGCAAATTTTAGAAGGAGAACAAAGCCATGACCCTTGACCCCCAACCTATGTGGGACCTAGTACATGAAAACAATTGGAAGATTCTAATTGGATTGTAGTGATGTGTTAACAGCTACGTAGCAAATGATGTCAGCATGACATGGTAGTACAAAGGACATGCGGCAGGAATTTTCAACATTTTTAGGTGGCCTAATGGGCCAAATATAGGTGAAATGTGTCACCATACATAATATTCCATGTGGCCTAAATGATGTCAGTATGACATAAGTTGATGATGTGGAAAAACCTTGAAGTTTGTGCCAAGGGGTTGTTTTGTGAATGTTTTCCCATTCATTCAGTTTTTGGCAATGAATGAATAAAATGAGCCAAAACAATGAAAAATGACCCTAGTAGGGCCTATAGGAAAGTCAAAACTCCAAGCTAGTTAGGCCTATGGGAAATAGGGGATCGAGGAAAACACAGGTGCATCACTACTAGAGGAAGCGAATCCATGACCTTCTGACCTCCCGACCCACACTAAAAGGCATGCCTAAGAGTTAGGTTTGCATGGATTTCCTACATTATTGATGGATTCACTAACTTTTCTAGTGCACTAGAGCTATTGAGAGTGTTAATGGCGACTATAGAGAATGGAGGCATAGGGTAGCAAGGACCACGACTTGCAAAGCTAATTTAATGGGCCTAGTTCAAAAAGAACAAGCCATCCCTGATCTTTCTTGCACACCATGAGTAATTAAATGAAAAAGATTGTTGGGTGCAAAAGAGCTTATTAAACAAAAAAAAAATATGCCTGATGTACATGTTGATCATTGTGATCAATTTGAAAGCATGGAACGACTCACTAGAGTGCATGATTTCACTGAGAATTAATTCTCAGCATAGGAAAACACTCAGAAGTCCATCCTCTACATAAAATCAGATGTCATGACTGATAACACATGTTACAATGGAATGGTGTTAAAATATGCAACTGTGGTCAAATTCCACTTTAGACTACTTATTTGATGGATATGATTATGGAATTGGGTTCCTCTTTTTGAGAGGACCAAAATCGACCTAAAGATATTGGATCAGGTTGACTTCACACTCATGCACACTTGGACAAGTCGTCCTTGACATCAAATGGACATTTCTGGACACCCCTAGAAGCCTATAAATACAAATGACCTAGAATCTTATTTGGAGATCATATAATCAAGCATCTTCTTATATTATATTTGATAGGGTTCAACACATTGGTGAAGGAAAGGTTGTACAAGGGTCCAAAGTCAAAGATTTGAAGTTCACACAAAAAATAGGGTTTTTGTTCTAGACACATGCACAACACAGGGAAATCTCATCCACTGATGCATGCATGCTAAGGCCAAGGGAGTTTTTGGGAGCTACAGATGCTTGCATGCTAACCTAAAGGGAGCATCCATAGGTTTGACTAAAATTTACTATCATCTGAAGTTTTCTGAAGATGTCTAAAGTCTGAATCAAGTTGTATCTGATATATTCTACCATTGTAACCTAGTTTCTGAAGTTTTTGGGTTGTAATTTTTATCATAAAGTATTGGGCTCATTGTACTCTTTGATGAACATTTTATGATGATCTAATTGAAGAATAATTTGAAAGGGTTTTCCCCCTAGTGGGGTTTTTCCCTAGAGTTTGACCAAATCTAGTGTCTCTTATTGATTTGTTGATTGTCTTCTTTATCATTGCATACATTGTTCTATCTTCAATTATCATTGATGAATGGAAAGGTTAATTGTAATTGAAAAATATTATTAATCGAAGTTTGGAATTGGGATAAATTAATTGATATAACATACAACAATATGAAAATTAACATGGTTTCAAAGATAAGGTGAAGAACAAGTTGAAAATGAGACAAGCCTTGAAGCACTCATCTTTAGAAAGTTGAAAGAACGATCTAGTCAAAGTCAATATGACTTCCTACTTCAAGGGTGATGAAAATTTGGGTGACTCATCTAATTTTGCTGCATATAAAGTTAGGTTGGAGATCATAGCTGATAACAATGATGTTTTGTACTACATTCAAGGAAAGGAACCCAGAGCCTCTAGAGAATGATTCCAATGTTGTCAAGAACAAGCACAAGAAAGGCAAGTTGAAAGAAAAACAAACTATACCTAATGGTTTACAAGATAATCTACTTGCATATGTTGGAAAATTGAGAATGTCTAAAGATATGTATGATAAGGTAGATGGCATGTATGAGGTCAAAAATTTGAATGAAATCATCATCTTGAATGATCAACTCAAAAACACCAGGATGAACAAAGGAGAGTCCATACAATCCTACATAATGATTATCTCTCGTATTAGAGATTAATTGAAAAAAGTTCGAGAAGTTGTGCCTGACAGGGAACTAATGGTCATGACTCTAAGAAGTCCCCTTCCTATTTGGGAAACATTAATCACTACTAGAAGAATGAATAACAGATTCAATGATCAAATAAGGAGAGATGATCAAAGGTATGACCACAATGGAAGAAATGAAAGAAGAAGAAGAGATGCTCCAAGTTACCATCAAGAAGATGGTTGCCCACAAAAGAAGTCAAAATTCTCCATGTATGAAAGTAATGTTGCAAATAAATCTGAATATATTCTTATTTCCACTCTTACTAGTTCATCTCCTCTAGATTCGTGGGATAGTTGATTGTTTGATAATGGGGCCACTCATAACTTCTCTGGTTACAAATAAGTTCTCTCTAACTTGGTAGAGAGGGAGTCAAATTTTAAAATCATTCTTGGAGACAACTCCACTCATCCCGTTAAATGTTTTGGATCTATCAAATTTCATTTGAATTATGGGTAATCTATTGTACTACATGATGTAATGTATGTGCATGGGTTAAAGAATAATTTGGTATCAATATCCACTTTGGAAGACAAAATGATGAGGGTTGTTTTCATCAAAGGAAAGGTTCTTACTTGGTTATTACTTATGAGAGATGCATTCACTTTGGGAACAAGATATGAAGGACTCTATAGGATTACTAGAAGACCATTACTAGAATTTGTTCATAATACGAATCATCTAAGCGAATTATGGCACCGAAGGTTTTCTCGTCTTCATTATTATGCACTTCCAAAATTGGAGAAATTGGTCTCCGAGATTCCAAAGGTTCAATCTCAACATGATGGAGTGTGTCTGGGATGTGCTAGTGGAAAAATGACAACAAGACCATTCCCCTCTAGTGAAAGCAATACCACTAACATTCTCCATCTCATTCATTCCGACGTATGTGGTCCAATGCTCGCGCACTCTATTGGAGGACATCTCTAGTACATCACATTCATTGATGACTATTCAAGGAAGACATGGATATACTATTTGAAGCATAAGGATGAAGACTTCGAAACATTTAAGGATTTCAAATCATTAGTTGAAAATCAAACAGGTAAGAAGATCAAAATATTCAGGTCTGATAATGGTGGAGAATACATGTCAAATGAATTCATTGACTTTTACAGAAAGGAAGGTGTCAATAAGGAAACAAGTGCGCCATATACTCTTGAACAAAATGGTCTAGCTTAAAGGAAGAAAAGGTTTACAGTAGAAGCCACTCAAGCGATGCTCAATGATCAAAATTTGCCTAAATTTATTTGGGTTGAAGCTTCACATGCTGTCATATATGTTCAAAACAAGGTGCCTCATCAAACTTTGGTAAACAAAAAACCTGAAGAAGTATTTACATGTGTGAATCTTGACATTATTCATCTCCAAATATTTGGATGTCCCATATATTTCCATGTGCTGAAGGATAAAAGGAACAAATTAGAAACTACAGGAATAAAAGATACATTTTTTGGGTATTTCGAAAATTATAAAGCATTTAGAATATATATTCCTAGTCAAAGGAAGGTTTAAATTAGCAAGGATGTTACATTCAATGAAGATGCCACCCTTGGAAAAGTAAGGGACCTTCCTCCACCTCGTCTTTCTGAGAATAATGGTGATATGGATATCTAGGATGGTCCTTCCATGCCTGAATCTGAGATTGATATTTTTTATGATCCCATGGAGCCCATGGATCCCTTAGATCCTCCTCCTAGTAATCCTCCTACTAGGGAGAGACCACTTTGTCTCTGTGACAATCCTCCATGGCATGTTACAAGAAGAAGTATATGTTGAGGAATCGCAGGGATTTGAAGTAGAGGATCGAAAGCCACACATTTATAGATTGAAGAAGGAATTGTATGGTTTGAAACAATCCCCAAGAGCATAGTACGGCCACATAGACAGTTATTTGGTGAATCTGGGATTCATAAGAAACGATATTTATCCCAACCTCTATTTCAAGCTAGTTCAAGGTATGCCACTAATTTTGGTTTTAAGTGTTGGCGATCTATTCTTGATAGGTAGTGAGCCCTTGATGATTGAGTGTAAGAGGTATATATCCTATAAATTCAAGATGAAGGACCTTGGACTCATACACTATTTTCTAGGCGTTGAGGTGTGGAAAAGGTCCATTGAGATTTTCATTTCACAAGGAAAATATGTTGTGAAGTTGTTGGAAAGATTTGGAATGATATAATGCAAGTCCCTACGCACTGATGAAAATGAACTTGAAGAAGCTATGTTCAGAAGCTATAGGACCTGATTTGGTGAATCCATCTGAGTATAGATAGTTTATTGGGGCTTTGATGTTCTTTGTGAACACTTGTCTGGACATATGTTGTGCAGTGAACAAGTTGATTCAATTCATGACCAAGCCTGTCCATGCACATTGGATCATTTCCAAACACATTTTGAGATATTTGTAGGGACTATTACACTTGGTCTGAGGTACTTTACTAGAGACGTTCAACTTCATGGATACACTGATGCTATCTGGGCAAGAAATGTTATCGATAGGAAGAGTACATTGGGATGTTGTTTTATTCTTGGATCTGCCATGATATCTTGGATGAGTAGGAAGTAGAAGTCCGTAGCACTGATTACCATTGAGGCATAGTATATTGATGCTAGCATGGCTAACTCGAAGCAGTTTGGTTGAGGAATCTCTTTGGATAGATATTTGAGCATGTCCTAGACACTACAGTAATATATAGTGACAACAAGAGTGGGATCCGTCTGGCAGAGAATCATGTGTTCCATGACAAGTCCAACAACATAGAAATCTGATACCACTTCATTTGTCATATGGTATAGAGAGGATCCATTTGACTCCATCACATATCAGCATATGATAAAATCGTAGATATTCTCACCAAGTATTTGCTAAAAGGGAAGTTCTTGGTCTTTAGAGAACAGCTTGGACTGATGGATGTGACCCCTCCTGATAAGAGGCACCATTGACCAAGCACGTTGAGCCATCTCTTCCCCCCTTGTCTGAGCTCTCAGAGTGAGAAATTGAGATGGAGGGCTCCTAGGATTGAGGGAACTTTGGAAAGTAGGGTATCACCCTATCTATTACTCATAGGGTTGGATTAGTATCTCACCATCTCTTTGTCTTTGCAAAGTATACCCCAGTTGGCCTCATACCCACAAGTTAGGCTTGTTGGGATTGTCCCTCCTCATCTAGCCAATAGGTGATGTTAGGAAACCAGCTCACAAAAAGATAGAAAAGATAGATCAACACCTTATAATTCAGCCTCTTCGAGGGGGAAACCTCCTTTACATTACACAAATGAACAATTCTTGGATGTTACAAATGACAAAAACCTCCTTTCTATATATAGGAGTCTATGGGATCACAATATAACCAAGCCGACCTAACAATAATAATATAAAGGCACAAAAATAACAATAGAAGGATTCTATGGGGCACAGTAATAACAATATGGGGACAATAGGGGCACAACAATATTAATAAGGGATACAACTACAATAGTAATAGGGGAATAACTAGTATTATAGGGACCTAACATACCCCTCTCATTCAAAGAGGTGTTGTCCTCAACGCTTGAGTATTTTTGGATGCTTCTGTATAAAATTCTCATCCTCCCATGTGGAATCTTCAGCGGATAAGTTCTTCCACTTGATGAGATACTCCGAAATTGATTGATTGCGTAGCTGTCGAGTTCTTGTTTCTATGACTGCTTCCAGTTCCAATATAATTTTTCCTTCCTCATCAAGTTCTAGAAATATTGTTTGAACTGGGACCTTGTCACCTATAACCTTCTTTAAACATGAAACATGGAAAACTGGGTGCACTC